>VSMD01110823.1:0-97734 GCA_008750895.1 Mirza zaza
CAGAATCTCACTTTGTTGCCCAGGCTAGAGTGAGTGCCATGGCGTCAGCCTAGCTCACAGCAACCTCAAACTCCTGGGCTCAAGCAATCCTGCTGCCTCAGCCTCCCAAGTAGCTGGGACTACAGGCATGTGCCACCATGCCCGGCTAATTTTTTCTATATATATTAGTTGGCCAATTAATTTCTTTCTATTTATAGTAGAGATGGGGGTCTCGCTCTTGCTCAGGCTGGTCTCGAACTCCTGAGCTCAAAGGATCCGCCCACCTCGGCCTCCCAGAGAGCTAGGATTACAGGCGTCAGCCACCGCGCCTGGCCGGTACTGCATTTTTTATTTGAGTTTTGGCTTGACTGTTACTGGCGTATAAGAATGCCTCTGATTTGTGAGTCTTTCACATATATTAATAGGTTTATTCCTAGATATTGTATAGTTTAGATTGACATTATAAATATAATCTTTTTTCTGTAACGTTTTCTAATTGGTAACTGCTGATATATGTTGATATTGCATCTAAACTCTCTTATTACACACTGGCTAACCAGGCCTATGTTGCTCAGTTTCTGAAACTCTCAGATATTCAGCCAAACCCCTAGGGTGAGTGAAGTTCTATTAGTCAGATGGTGGGCCAAAATCTTGGCTCAGCTCCTTTTAGCTCTCTTCTGTAGTAGGCTGGATCCAACTAAGGAAAGAAAATTGGATTTCAGTTGATTCTGAGAATAATCAGTGGTGGATAGCTTCCTTCTCCTTTTCCTATTTATGCAGGACTTTGCCCCACTGGTCCCCTTTAGATCTTGATGCCTGTGAGGTTTGCACTAAAGCTCACTGCCTTGGGTTTGCTCTGCTGGCCTTTTTCTTGTAGGAAGGAGATAGCCCATTGTTGCTAGTGTTTTATGTATTTCTGCCTCACGCCTTTGTGTAACACTCTCAGATCATTCCCAGAATGGTATATTTCTGGATACAAAGAAGATGCACTGGAAATATTGGTTTTCTTGCGACCACAAGTGACCACATTAAAAAATCTCAAGCGACCACATTAAAAATTAAGTAAAAAACAATCCAGAATAGCACTCAAAAACTCAGATGAAGTAGGGAGCCCTACATTATGTGAAGAGTAGGAGTGACATTTTCTAACCCCGGGTAGGGAGGGAATCTAAGACTTCTCTTACCCCTCCCTTTTTCAATCAAAGAGACAAGAGCAAAATGGAGTCATTTAGGACACAAAATTTAGGACACAAAACGTGATCACTGGATTCAGTAAATCCAGGACATATGAATTGACCAGAGGCTCTTTCTTTAGGCTTATTTTTCAGGAGCCCTGCTGGCAATTGCAGCTATAAAATCTAGAGGGCCACAATCTCTGTAAGATTCTGAGGAACCCTTGTGGGAGCAACCAGAGGGAAGGATGCTTAGCCCTGTCTCTGGTCCCTGACAGCCCCAACTTGATTCAGTCTGATCCAGGGAGTAGGAAGTAACATAGGGGTTTAGGTCTAGAACCCTGACATGGAATAAAAAGTGTATGTTTTCCTGGAGTATATGTCTATTCTCTGAGCAGTATGTTCTTTGAGGACTACCTGATAGTCTGCAGCCTGTCAAGGAATCCAAGTTTTGGGATCCCAGCCAACATCTTTTCCCATCAGAGGCAAAACTATAATTAGGACCAATATCTATTCTAATTGTTGGCAGATGTGAGCAGACATTATTTTATTTTTAGTGAATAACTCAAATTTCTGAAATGTGTTCACTATAGTTTAGGAAGGGTCACACATATTGAGAGTCCAGCTCTTCAGATTCCTCCTAAGAGGCCCCTTGATCCCATCTCAGCACCCACTCTCCCCTGTGATTCCCCACAGTTTTAGGACAGACTTCTAAGATGTTGCCTGGATTTCTGGGTAAATACTATTCCAGGTCTATCCATTACTATTTTCCATATGTTTAGTAGCCTCTCCATTACTAACTGCTGGACCTTTTGGAATCAACTGATCATTCGGATCACCACTTATTGCTGTTCTCTACATCTTCTGGGTATGGTGTGTTCTCTGAAGGACTGGACTTTCTGTTAGCACCTGTCACAAAGAGGGAGAAAGCAAAAAGAATGGACTTTGAGTTAGATTGAATTTACTTTAATTCTTTTTTCTGTTTTTTAAAAATATATATTTTATGCTTTTTGGATATAACTTTTTGGAAATATTAACTTTATGGAAAATTTTTAAAAGTACATGAATAGAATAAATACCTTTGTGTCAACTGATAATTCATTGTCATATTTCATCATATTTACTTCAAGCATTTTTTATTAAAAGTACTTCATGTACATTATTATAGGTAAAGTCTCCTTTTCCTGTATCCTCATTCCCATTTCACTCCTTTCTTCTCCAGAAGCAGCTATAATAAGCAATTTAATATATATGCTTTTTTGCTTTTATTTTTACTTTCACATATATTCACACCTATGTGTCTATGAAAAATATATAATGTTTTGTGTGTGTTTTAGAAATGTGCACAAATGGTATCTTTGATATTACAGTTAGCCCTCTGTGTCCAGGAGTTCTGCATTTGTGGATCCAACCAACCACGGATTGAAAATATTAGGAAAAAACTGGATGGTTGTATCTGTACTCGACATACATAGACTTTTTCCCTTGTTGTTATTTCCTAGACAGTGTAACAACTATTTCTATAGCATTTACATTGTATTGGGTATTATAAGTAATCTAGAGTTGATTTAAAGTATATGGAAGGATATGTGTAGGTCATATACAAATACTACACCATTTTATAAGGGTTTATATGGGACTTGAGCATCCATAGATTTTGGTATCTGTGGGGGTCCCAGAATGAATCGCCCAGGAATACAAAGGAATGACTGTACATTATATTACTGAGATCTACTGATATTGATGTATACCTGTGTTGAGTGGTTGTATACTAGATCTGAAGGTTTGTTGATCTGTAATTTTTCCAGCTGCAGTCAACTTGATTTCCCAGTGGTTATAGCAATTTACATCTCCACCAGCACTGTATGGAGGTTTCAATTTCCCATCATTCTTGCCAACGCTTGAAATGGTAGTCTTTGTAATATTTGCCTATCTGGTAGGTGAGAAATGGAAACATATTGTTTTAATTTATATTTTCCTGATCACTAATGAGGTTGAGTATTTTCCCATGTGTTCGTTAAGCAGAGTTTTCTCTTTTGTGTATTGCTGATTCATTTTCTTTCCCAATTTTTTTTCTTTTTGATTTTTTTTTAAATTTCAGCATATTATGGGGATACAAATGTTTAGGTTACGTGTGTTGCCTTGTCCCCTCTTCCCTCACACCCAGTCAGAGCTTCAAGGGTGTCCATCCCCCAGGTGGTACACATCGCACTCATTATGTAAGTATATACCCATCCCCTTCTCTCCCCTCCCACCTGCCCGTCGCTTGATAAATGTTATCCCTATAGCTTTCACAATTTTTTGTTTTTTTTATCTTACTGATTTATGTAGAGGTTTTATTTGTTTAAATTTATTGTACCTTTTGTGCAAACAATGAACAGAGTAAAAAAATCAAATAGTATAAAATGATGGACAGTTAAAAGTAATTCTGCCTCCTTCCTCTGACCCTAGCCATTTAGGTTTCCTCTCCTTAAGCAACAACTGTTACCAAATTTTATGTGTTCTTCCAGAAATATTCTACATATTTACATACACACACACAAAATATATTTTTCCACAAATATTAACTTACTATATACACTATTCAGTACTTTATGTTTTTCACTTAATATGTTGTATCTTGGGACTCTTTCCATGTCAGTACACATATATGAGGGCTATCTGGAAAGTATCTAACAATGTAATATGAAAAATAGAGACATTCATTGAAGAAAATACAAGATACATGAAACATTGTACGCAGGACAAAGATGCCTCAGTCCACTTCAAAGAAGGTACCTTGGGACCTCACTCAGTTCTCCCAGCGTCTCTTAACCTAACCCGTACACGTTCAATATTCTCAGGTGCTTGTTGCAGGCTTTCTAGAACATGGACCACTTTCAACAGATTCTCCATCATCTTTGAAGGATTTGTGCCACACTTTTATTTGCGCTACATTCATCGCATCATCCCCAAAATCTTTCTGAATCATCCGAACAGTTTTCGTGGGAAAATTCAAGCTTAACACAAACTTTGATGGAGATTCGCTGCTCTACTAGCTGAGTCATTTTGAATGCAATGGCCACACAGTAGACATGATCATTCAGTGGAGTCTAGGGCCCCTCTGGCTAGTATAGTGAAGGCACCATTGTTCACGCATGCGCATTACAGTCTGCTCTCCTTGGCCACCAGGTTACATCCATGCTGTGAAAACTGTTCTCCTTATATTAATAATGGATGTATACTTTCCAGAGAGACCTTGTAGTTTTCTTTTTCTTTTTATTAGTTGTTGTATAGTATTTTACTATATAATGTGAAGGCATTTTTAATGGATTATCTTACTAATAAAGATGTAAGTATCAGGAATGTTTATGTGCCAATTCATAATGTGTTTGAATACATAAAACAAAATTTCTATAAAAGTAAACTCAAAAAAAAGTAAACTCAAAACAAAATTGTAGTGTGAAGTTTTAATATAACTCAGTTAATTTTTTCTTTTTTATTTCAGCATATTATGGGTGAATATAACTCAGTTTTTGACAGATCAAATAGGCAAATTTAATTAAAACTACAAGGCCTTTGAACCACATAATTATTAAAGATAATTTAATAACTATATGTTGAACTTTTTACCCATAAACAGAGAATAAAATCCAACACCAACTGAACATTTACAAAAATTGTGCAAATATCAAGTTTAAAAATTTTCAGAGCAAGTAGTATAAATATATGTGGCACAAAACAGTTTGAAATAATTGAGTTTGATTTAATGCAAATATAGTATAACTTTAAGATATTTAGTTTTCCATTCATGAGCATAGTATATATCTCCATTTAACTTGGTCATCTTTTGTGTCCCTCAGTAAAATTTTATAGTTCTTCTTAAGGGTCATGCATATTTCTTGTTATGTTTATTTCTAAGTATTTTATGTTATTATTCAGACTGTTATCTATGTTGCTGTTACAGTTTTAATTGGCAATGAATGATTTATAGAAAAGCTACTAAAGTTTTCATTTTGTGGCTATCTTTTTTAATTTAATAGTTGTTTTCTTAGGACATATCTTTTTCAATCTTTATATCTCTTATTTTTTATTATGTTATTTTATTGACTAGAATTTACAGAATAATTTCGTGTAGTAATGGTGATAGTGGGCATCTTGGTCCTCTTAATTAATGGATATGCTTCCAATGTTTCACCACTAAGATTTGTCTGTGCTGTAGGTTTATTTAGATGTTCTCTTCTGACTTTAATGGAAATGATTTTATTATTTAAACATTATGCTTCATAAGTCTTGATAGTTCCCTGAAGAAAAGAGGAAATGAATTTTAAAAAGGTTTTTTTTCTTTGTTGTATTCACTCTTCAAAAGTAAAGAAAATCACTTAACTGGATATTTACAATGGGAATTTACTAAATGGAAAGCTTATCTGGTCTATTTATTTGGGGAAAAACATATGAGATTTATATTAATTTCTTCAAATTACTTGATGAATTAAAGTGTAAAGAAAATCAAACATGCCTGCAGCTGACTCTCAGAATCACATGGATATTAAACTACACCATGAGGCTATTTTCAGCAAAATTCAGCTGTAGGAAATGCTACCAGACAAAAAGCTGAGTTTCTTTAATAAATAAATTACAAGGAAAGAAAGAGATGGGGAATAAATCTATACATTAACAGAGACTTAAAAGACATATCAATCTACTACAAAGTGTGAAATTTATTTGTATTTTGATTTTTAAATAATAGTCAACAAACATTTGATATTATGAAGTCATTGGAAATTGGAATGCTGTCTCAATATTTGCTGTTACAAAATCAGTTACTTTTTTGATGTGTTAATGGTAGTGTGGTTATATTTATTGAATGTTCTTATCTTTTAGAGACAAAAAATTTTCAACCTAAGGATGTTCCTTTATAATGCTAGTTTGCCAATATTTTTCCCACAAAATAATGAATATTAAGTTCTTACCAACCACTTTTTCCATATCTAGTGAGATGACTATATGATATTTGGTCCTTTAATCTGTTAAAGATTTCTGATGTGCCATCTTTGTATTGCTGAGATAAACTCCACCTAGTTACATTGTATTATCCTTTTAATATACTACTAGATTTAATTTATCAATATTTTATTTAGACTTTTTGAGTTTATATTCATAATCATCAATATAGCATATTGATTAGGAATATAGACTCTGGAATTGAACTACCTGAGTTTGAATTATGGCTCAGTCACTGGCAGTGTGATCTTAGAAAAATTATTTATTTAATATTCCTTTTTCCTTATTTGTAAAATAGATATAATAACAGTATCTATTCCATAAAACTAGAAATCATTTCCAGGAGGAACCCTCAAAATTATACAAATATGTGGAAATTAAACAAACTACTGTTGAACTATCTTTGGGTAAACAATGATATCAAGACAGAAATAAAAAAAAATTTGAATTGAATAATAATGGTGACACAAGTTACCAAAATCTCTGGGATACAGCAAAAGCAGTGCTAAGAGGAAAGTTCATAGCACTAAATGCCTACATTAACAAGACAGAAAGGTCACAGATTAACAACTTCTAGTTCCCTGAAGTATAAAAGCAATGTCACAAGAAAAGAGGGATGATTCAAATACACTCAATCAGAAATGAAAAAGGAGACATTACAACTGATAACACAGAAATACAAAAGATCATTCGAGGCTACTATGAACACATCTATGCACAAAAACTAGAAAATCTAGTGGAAATGGGTAATTTTTTTTGAAACATAACCTCCCAAGCCTGAATCAGGAAGAAATGGAAATACCAAGCTGACCAATATCAAATAGCAAGATTGAATCAGTAATAAAAAAACCTTCCAACAACAATAACAAAAAACCCAGGACCAGACAGATTCACAGGTGAATTCTACCAGACCCACAAATTCTACTAGACCATAAAGAGGAATTTGTAACTAACCTATTGAAACTATTCCATAACATCAAGAAGGAGGGAGTCATCTGTAACTAATTCTATGAAGCCAGTATCATCCTGATACCAAAGCCAGGAATGGACACAATAGAAAAAGAAAACTACAGGACAGTATCCCTCATGAACATAGATATTAAAATGCTCAACAAAATGCTAGCAAACCAAATTCAACAGCACATAAAAAAAAATAATTCACCATGATCAAGTCAGTTTCATCCCAGGGATGCAAGTATGGTTCAACATAGGTAAATAAATAAATGTGATTCACCACATAAACAAAATAATAAAAAAAATGATAATCTCAATAGATGCAGAAAAAAATCAATAAAATCCAGTACCTCTTTGTGATAAAACCCTTAACAAACTAGGCACAGAAGGAACATACTTAAAATAATAAAAGCCATATATTACAAACCCACATCCCACATCATACTGACTGGGAAAAAGTCAAAAGCATTTCCCATAATGACTGTAACAAGATAAGGATGCCCACTTTCACCACTTCAATATAGTACTGGAAGTCCTATTCATAGCAATCAGGAGAGATTAAGAAATAAAGAACATCAAAATTGGAAAAGAGGAGGTCAAACTATCCCTATTTGTTGATGATTTGATATTATATCTAGAAAACCCTTGAAGACTCCTCCAAAAGACTCCTAGAATTGATAAATTCAGTAACGTGTCAGGTTACAAAATTAATGTACACAAATCAGTAGTATTTGTATACACTATTAACAGCCAAGGTGAGAATCAAATGAAGAACTCAATACCATTAATAATAGCTGCAAGAAATACCTGGAATATAATTAACAAAGCAGGTGAATGAACTCTACAAGGAGAAGTACAAAATACTGATGAAAGATATCATAAATGACACAAACAAATGGGAAAATATCCCATGCTCATGGGTTGGAAGAATCAATATTGCTAAAATGTTCATACTGCCCAAAGGTTATTTACAGATTCAATGCAATTCCACAAAATACCAATGTCATTTTTCACAGAATTAGAAAAAATAATCCTAAATTTTGTATGGAATCAAAAAGGAGCTTGAATAGCCAGAGCAATCCTAAGCAAAAAGAACAAATCTGGAAGCTTCACATTACTTGACTTCAAACTATACTACAAGACTATAATAACCAAAAGAGCAATGTAGTAGTATAAATCAGTACTACCTCTATGGAACACAGTATAGAGATTACTCAAAGAACTAAAAGCAGACCTACCAATGGATCCAGCAATTCTACTACTGGATATAAGAGTAAACACATAGATCAGTGGAACAAAATAAGGAAATAATATAAAATAAAACCACATGCACACAACTAAATGATCTTCAACAAAGCAGACAAAAACATACACTGGGGAAAGGATATCCTGTTCAATAAATGGTGCTGGGAAAATTGGAGAGCCACATGAAGAGGAATGAAACTGAATCCATATCTCTCACAATACAAAAAAATTGACTCAAGAGGGATTAAAGACTTAAGTATAAGACATAAAAATTCTAGAAGAAAACTTAAGAAAAACTCTTCTGGATGTTGACTTAGGCAAAGAATTTATGACTAATAGCCCAAAAGCAAATACAACAAAAACAGATATAAATGAATGAGACTTATTAAACTAAAATGTTCATGCACAGCAAATGAAATAGTCAACAGAGTATATAGACAGCCCACAGAATGGGAGAAAATATTTGCAAGCTACACATCTGACAAAGCACTAATATTCAGAATTTATAAGGAACTCAAATGAATCAGCAAGAAAAAAGATAACCCTATTAAAAAGTGGGCAAAAGACATGAACAAACACTTTTCAAGAGAAAATACACAAACGTGAAAAAATGCTCAACACCACTAATCATCAGAGAAATGCAAATCAAAAACACAATGAGATACCACCTTAGCCCTGTCAGAATGGCCAATATTAAAAAGTCATAAAAATAGATATTGGCATGGATATGCTGAAAAGGAAACACTTATACAGTGTTGGTGGGGCTAAAAATTAGTATAACCTCTATGGAAATCAGTATGGAAATTCCTCAAAGAACTAAAAGTTGACCTATCATTTGATCCAGAAATCCCACTACTGGTTATCCTTTTCCCAAAGGAAAATAAGTCATTATATCAAAAAGACACTTGTATGTTTGTCATAGCACAATTCGCAATTGCAAAGATATGGAATCAATCTAAGTGCCAATCAACTGATGAATGGATAAAGATAATGTGGTATATATACAACATGAACTATTACTCAGCCATAAAAACAATGAAATAATGTCATGTGCAGCAACTGGGATGGAACTGGAGACCTAAGAGACAGTGAGGTAGGATGTGTCCAAAGCTTTCTAAGTTCAGCATCCTGGAAAAAGCTAGTGAATTTGGGCATGGAAGGATATGCAAATCCAGGAGAGGTAAATCTGTGAACATCAATCCCATCCTGTACACAGTTTATTCTCTCACCAGTCCTTCCTAGTTGGCTATATTGCTCTTTCCCTGGACCCCATGATCCACATGCAGCTTGTGTGTCCTACTTGGAGGTGGGGCTGTCAGAAACACTATGAAGAAAAGATGACCTTGATGCTGGTCTCCCAAAATATGGGTTCTCAAATATAAGAATTGAGATGGTTCATACAGGTCGACTACTTCAGTGGTTCTCAGCCCTGACTTAACATCAGAATCTCCTAGGGTAGTGGTGGAGGGACATAGAGGTAGTGAGCCTTAGCAAAAATACCAGTACCTTGGCCCTAACTCTAGAGATTCATATTTAATTGCTCACAGGTAAGGCCCAGGCTTTTTAAAGCTGCCTAAGTAATTCTAATATGCAGCCAGGGTTGAGAAGCACTGATATAATCCAACTTTCTCATTGTATTGATGGGGAAACTGAGGTTCACAGAGAAGAAAAAATGGCCAAGGTGTCATAGCAGGTGATTTAAAAAGCTAGAATATAGGTCTCCTGAGTCCTAATCACATACTCTAGTGCTCCACATTGCTTCTCAATGTATACGGCTAGTACAGTTGAGTTTCCTCTAAGCATCACACATATCTGGTTCTATATAGCATAGATCCTACCACTGCCATTCCACTCAACCTTCTTCACGCAAATCCCACATAACCCTAGACTAGGAAAATTGTTGGAAAAGTGTGTAGGGGTTACTTCTTATGTGAAGTGAAATGCCTTTATGTCACACTATTTCCAAACCCAAGGAATTCTTAACATCAGCACATGGAAAACTTATTTGAATGCAATGATTCTGGACAATCTTATCTACTTTTTATGAGTATTTTCCTAAGTACTTAAATATGGCAGCAGAGTAGACCTATTAGTAACTCTGATTTAATTAATCATCCCACATTTTTATATAATTAGGTGGTTTCTAATTGTTTTGCTATTACAAGCAGTACTTCAATGAACATCCTGTAGTTAAATTTTTGTCAAGATCTAAGGTAATTCCTTCTGTAAGTAGAAAAACAAACTATAAGAAAACAAATGAGAAGAATATTTTTAAGCTCCAAATTGTCCTTCAGAATGATTGTACTGATTTATACTGTCATGGAGAGTATGTAGAAATGACCAATTCTCCACATTCTGCCCAATAATATGCTATCAATCTCTTTCATTCATTACTAATCTGACAAGGACAAAGTGGTAACTCATTTTAAATTGAGTTTAATTTTAATTTATCAAAATCAGTTTATATGTATTTAATGGCCATTTGTATTCTTATGGTGTTCATGTTCTTTGCTCATTGTGATAGACAAAATTATAAAATGACCTCCAAGATTCCCAACCCCTGGTACACATGCCATCCCCTAGAATGTGGGCAGTACCTGTGATTACAATGGGATAGTCACTATATTGATTAGATTATGTTATAAGGTAAAGGTGATTAGATAGTTAATCCCATGATTGATAAGACTTTAACATAACATACAGGAAAGGGATTATCCTGCTGGCTTTGAAGAAGTAAGCTGCCATGTTATGAGAGGGCCACATAGCTAGGACCTGACAGGTTCTGTAGGATGAAAGGGCGACCCCTCCTTCTGTAGTTGATAGATAACAAGAAAGTGGAAACTTTATCCTATGACCACAAGGAAAGGAATTCTGCCAATACCCTCCTTCCATGCCCAAATTCACTAGCTTTTTCCAGGATGCTGAACTTAGAAAGCTTTGGACACATCTTACCTCACTGTCTCTTAGATCAGTTGAAATTGGTCCAAATCCTTCTCAGAAGGGACATTTATGAGGAAATTAAAGAAATAGGAATCAATTACAAAAGCAGAGAGGCCATAGTGTTTATAGAGAACATAGTGCTTAATTCAAACCTAGCTGCTGTATGGCCTAGGTGATTCACAGCTTATAAGGCACATGGCCCCAATTCTCATTTTTTGCCTTAAAATTGAAATATCAGATTATATTGGTGCCCAACATGTCCAGAATTTAGCCCAAGATGGATTCGGACAGGCTGTTGTGCTAAATCTTTTGATTCAGCCCCAATTTCCAGGCTATCTCCTTTGTCTGAGGCTTGTGCTACCCTCTGGTTCTGTAGCTGCCCTAGCTCCATGACCACCACAACCCCTAAGAAAAATGCTTCATTGATTGGGAATCCATCTGCTGTTACCTTCCTTTGAGAAGCCTCAAAGGCTCCATTTGCCCACAGTCTGATTTTGTACCTGGGGCCAGATCTTTCAGAGAATCTCCATTTGCCTGATGTGCATTCACTTCCTTATATTAAGGCTCTTCTGTCCTTCTGTGAAACTTCACTCCTTGATTGTAGTTGATTGTAGCTGATGGGTCTGCTCTTTCTAACCTTGTAACCAGGACACCTTGTATGGAAAGATCCAAATATGCCCAGCATGGTTCTGAAGCTTACATATGGAGAAAGGACACAGAAAAGCCAGGCCAAGGTGCTTCTGGGAAAGGCTAGCAGTCAAATATGGGAAGATATAGTCTTTATTTTTTATTGATATATAATAATATATATATTTATGGAGTACATGTGATATTTTGATACATGCATACAACATGTAATGATTAGATCAGGATAATTGGGACATATATCACTTTAAACATTTATCTGGGAAGACATTCTGTCATCAAATCCAATGAAAGAGCATGGACCAGGAATAAAAGGAAAAGGCAAATGATCCGAAACCAGAAAGATCCTGCAAGGGAGCCAGAAAGAAAGACGGCAGGAGTGAAGTGAGATGGCCCTGGAGTTGAAAGATTCTTGCCTCTCCTGTCTAAGGGCCACTACCTGCCTATTCTAGTGAATGGTGCAGAATGGTCTTACTTCCACCTTATGGTTACCATCTCCCCCACATATCTCTATGGTACAAACAAAAGGCTCATAATTGAGAAACATTTTACACTCCCAGCAACAAAATAAATAATTGGTAATAATGTAAAGGGGAGTTCACTCCTTCCTAGTTGTGAGTGGAGAGCAATATATGACTACTGACTGGGAGAGCAACCCATGGCAGGACTTGGTCCTGCTCCTCTTCCCAGGGTGGAGACAGAGTAGCCATCTAGTATGAATGGAAAGACTGAGCACTGGATTTAGTAAGATGGACATCTGAATTCCAATATTAACCTCTCTTACTGCAGAATGACTTTAAGAGCATGGGATTTAGAACTAGGTACACCATAAGGTCCTGACTCAGCAGCTTAGTAGCTGTGTGACCCTGGGAAAGTTACTTTATTTCTCAGAGCCTCAATTTTCTTAAATGTAAAATGGAGATTCTAATAGTATCCACCTTCTAGGGTTGTGAAGCTCAAGTGAGGTAATGTACACAAAGTATCTAGCAGAGTACCAATAGATGGTAGTCATTATTATTGTTGCTTTTTGTTGGAGTCCCTTATGATTTCAGTCTCTTCAACTGAAAAAATTGGGATGATAAGGCCAAACCTGCCTATCTCACTGGACTGTGGTGAGAACCACAGATGAAAGCACTTCGCAAGCTCAAATGTGCTGCCACAGCATCACTTGAATCAAGTATAGTCACTGACTGCTGGAATAAGTCAGCATCCCACCATTTATCTACATGTAGAACTAACATACAATGAATTTTCTTCCCCATATATTTTCCCTGAGAAACTGGATCCATACAATTCTGAATAGGCCTCTATCCAGAAGATAACTAGCCAATTAGGGGAAGTTAGAGATAAGTCTCCGTTCTAGTGGAGAACCAAAAACATTTGGGGAGACTGAATGAAATGATGTGAATATGACCAGTGCATGGCCAGAAAAAAATAGTAGGTGATGATCTTTTTTCCATTTTTTCCTTGTTTTTTATAAGAGATGGTAAGAAATATTAATTCTTCCAGCTTGGCAGCAAGCTTCCAGCTTGCAGGGAAGCTCTGGCTTCATACCCAGTGGTGATATATCTGTAATCACAGTTCCTGAATCAATTCATTTTTGAATAAACATAATTACATAGATTCACACCAAAGAGGCCGGAAAACATAATAGAATATAGTAACAGAATAACAAGTTTATAGCATGTCAGAGTAGGAAGTGCCCTTAGAGATTTCTATTTCTCACCTGCATAGATGAACCATGGTGACATTTGAACTTATTTATTGATTCAATACCTCCAGAAGCATTTGCTGTATGCCTACAGTGTGGCAGAAGTACGCCAGAAGTTGGGTGTATATTTGTGAGTCGCAAAATATTTCTGCTCTCGTTGAGTTTATAATCTAGTAGAGGAGACAGAGAACATACAAGTAAATAAATGAATAAATAAAACATATACATAAAATTTGAGGTGCTATACAAATAAACAAGTACTTTTTGATAAAAGCCATTCTCACTGGGATTAGGTGATATCTTGTTGTGGTTTTCATTAGCATTTCTCTGATAATTAGTGATGTTGAGCATTTGTTCCAATGTTTACTGGCCATTAGTTGATTTTCTTTTGAAAAACTTCGGTTCGTGTCTTTTGCCCACTTTTTAATGGAGTTGTTTGATTTTTTTCTTACTGATTTGCTTGAGTTCTTTGTAGATTCTAGTTGTTAGCCCTTTATCAGATGTATAGCATGTGAATATTTTCTCCCATTCTGTAGGCTGTCTGTTCACTCTGTTGATTGTTTCCTTGGCTGCGCAGAAGCTTTTTAATTTGATCAGATACCATTTCTTTATTTTTGTTCTTGTTGTTATTGCCCTTGGGGTCTTCTTCATAAATTCTTTGCCTAGGCTGCTATCTAGAAGAGTTTTTCCTACATTGTCTTCTGGAATTCTTATGGTTTCATGTCTTAGATTTAAGTCTGTTATCCACCTTGAATTAATTTTTGTGAGTGGTAAGGTACAGATCCTGTTTCAATCTTCTA
The DNA here is from genome assembly GCA_008750895.1 of Mirza zaza. Taxonomy (NCBI): domain Eukaryota; kingdom Metazoa; phylum Chordata; class Mammalia; order Primates; family Cheirogaleidae; genus Mirza; species Mirza zaza. The sequence goes on from VSMD01110823.1 coordinate 14,430, forward strand.
CATGTGGCTCTCCAATTTTCTCAGCACCATTTATTGAATAGGGATTCTGTTCCCTAGTGTATATTGCTGCTACTTTTTCGAAGATCAGATGGCAATATGTGGACGGTTTTATATCTGAGTTCTCTCTTCTGTTTCATTGGTCTATGTCTCTATTTTTGTGCCAGTACCATGATGTTTTTGTTACTATAGCTTTATAGTAAAACTTAAAGTCTGGTAAAGTGATGTCTCCAGATTTGTTCCTTTTGCTTAAGGTTGCTTTGGCTATTTTGGCTATGTTTTCTGGTTTCAAACATGTAGAATTATTTTTTTTAGATATGCAAAAAATCACATTGGTATTTTGATGGGGATTCCATTGAATCTGTAAATCACTTTGGGTAGTATGGAAATTTTAACATTGTTGATTCTGCCGATCCATGAGCATGATATGTTTTTCCATTTGTTTACATCATCTGCAATTTCCTTCCTTAGTGATTTGTAGCTCTCTTTATAGAGATCTTTCACCTCCTTGGTTACATATATTGCTAGGTATTTTATTTTCTTTGTAGCTATTGTGAAAGGTATTGAGTCTTTAATTTGATTTTCAGCTTGACTGCTGTTAGTGTATGGAAATGCTACTGATTCATGTCCATTGATTTTGTAGCCTGAGACTTTGCTGAATTTATTTTCAATTCCAGGGGGCTCTTTTATCAAAAAGTCCCCAAACAATAGATGCCTGTGTGGATGTAGAGAGAAAAGAACACTTATAAACTGTTGGTGGGACTGCAAGCTAATGCAACCTCTGTGGAAAACAGTAGGGAGATTCCTCAAAGAACTGAAAGTAGACCTACCATTCGATCTAGCAATCCCACTACTGGGTATTTACCCAAAAGAAAAAACGTCATTTTATCAAAAAAGACAGTTGCACTAGAATGTTTATTGCAGTACAATTCACAATTACAAAGATGTGGAATCAACCCATGTTGATTAATGGGTTCATTCAATTCATGAGTGGATTAATAAAATATGGTATATGTATACCATGGAGTACTACTTAGCCATAAAAAATGAATTAATATCTTTTGCAACAATCTGGATAGAACTAGAGACCATCCTCCTAGGTGAAGAATCACAAAAATGAAAAAAGTAACACCACATGTACTCACTATTAAAGTAGAACTAACCAATCAGCACTCATGTGCATAGATTGAAGTAAAACTCAATGAAAATCATGCACGTGTGAGGGGCAAAGAGAGGTTGGGTGAATGCATACCTAACAAGTACGATGTACACTATCTGGGTGATGGGCACACTTATAACTTTGATTCAAGCAATACAAAACTAATCCATGTAACTAAGACATTTGTACCCCATAATATTCTGAAATAAAAAACAAATAAAAAATAATGACAACAACAGCAAAAACAACAACAAGAAGAACAAACTCCACAAATAAGTACTGAGGTAGAAACTAATGGTGTGGTAGGAGAGAGGATATTTGTTAACATTTTTTGTAGGTGATGTGCTCAAGAGAAGTTTCAGAGAAAATTTAACTTTTAAGCTGAGACCTGGAGGACAAAAAGAAACGAAGATTATGGGAGAGAGCATTCCAAGAAAGGGTAATAGCATGATCAAATTTCCTAAAGCTGGAAAAAGTTCCAAGAGCTATAGACCAGTGGAGGTAGAGCAGAATTAATTAGGGGGAGATTGGTGCAAAATTAATTTAGAAGGGTAAGTATTATTTAAATTGTGAAGAATCTTGTAGGTCAAAGTATAGAGTTTGGGTTTTGTTCAAATGCAAAGGGAAGTCATTGTAGGGTTTAAAGTGGAGGAGTAATGTCTGATTTATATTTGTAAAAATTTTTTCTACCTATGGTGTGGCAATTATGTAGAGGAAGCAGGAGCAACTAGTTCAAACAAGAGATGATAATGGTTTAGAATAAGGTGGTGGCAGTGAAGATGAAGATAAGAGCATGGCTATGGGGTACATTTTGTAAGTAGAATAAAAAGAAATAATCAATGGAAATGAAGACACAATGGGGGAGAAATCAAGGAGGATTCCCAAATTTCTGCCTTGAGCAACTGATGGATAGTGGTACCATTTACTGATATTCAGAAATGAATCAGAGTTTTGAGGGGGTATTCCTAATGGTAATAAAGAGTTAAGTTTGTAATATGTTATTATAAGGTCAAGACATTCAAGTGGAGGTTTCAAATAGGCAATTGGATATGTAACCTGTGAAAAGAAGTTTGGGTTAGAGATTTCAATATAGGAGTTGTCCACCCACAGATGGTATTTAAAGTCATTGGAATGAATGATAACACCTACAGAGAACATATAAAAAGAAAAGAGAATGAGCCCTACAGGGAACCCAGGTCCTGAGGAACTCGTGCGAGAGATAGAGGAGTCAGAAAAAGATGCTCAGAAGGAGTGATCAGAGTGATGGGAGTAAAGCCAGACGAGGAGTATTGCAAAAGCCAAGAGAAAAGAATATTTCCAAGAAGTAAGGGGGTAGTTAGATGTGCCAAATGCTGCTGAGAGGTCAAGTCAGATGAGGTTGGTGAAGTGTCCATTGAATTTAACAACTTGAAAATCACTGGTGACCTTGAAAAGAGTAGTTTTAGTGGATGATGGGGTAGAAATATAATTGAAGCAGGGGTAAACAACACTTTCAAGAAGTTTAGCTGTGGTATGGAGCAGAGAAATGGGGTAGGTAGCTAGAGAGATATAAGATCAAGGAGGATTTGTTTTGCTTTTAAGATGGAGACAGGAAATAATATTGTGCTGATAGGAATGATTGATGATCAAGGAGAAAGGGAGAGGTTGATGATGCAGGGAAATGAGAGAATAATCAAAGATTTGGAGTCTTTAATGAGGTAGGAGGATATTGGATCCAACAAGAATTGTGAAGTGATTGACTTTTAAGATAATGGATACTTCATCCTTTGGGATATAAGACAAAAGGGAGGGAGGAGAAGATGATTGCAAGATGAAGATAGATTTGCAGAATTCATATTTAGAAGATAAAGGAATACCCATATAATAATTTCTATTTTCCCAATGAGGTATGGGGCTAAATAACTGAAAGATGGAGGAGTTGGGGGAGGTAGCAGAGGATGTAAAAGATGAATAGAAATTCATCATATGGAAAAGGTGGAGAAGGCCATTTCAAGCAGGGAGGATTGGACATTTGTTATATTTGCTTCCTGGAAAACATTCTTCTGTCTTCTACTAAGAACACCTCAATTTTACTTTTAAAGGAGATACTCAGCTCTCACTTGATACAATTTGATGGAATTTTCAATAAATGTGCCCTTCCCTCTGCTAGTTAAGGAGTAGACAAATGACCCAAGTTAGGCCATTTTTATGCACGTTCTTTGAATTTTGAATAATGAACATTTGAAGCAATGTTATAAAAGAGTAGACACTGATTCATGACAGGTGAACATCCTCCAATTGTTCCTTTGCTTTTGTGTGCTATCTCATATCATTCAAGTAAAGTTCTTTTCACTTAGGTTAGATAGAATTTATTTCAATATTTCATTCAACATTTATTAAGTATCTGGTATGTGCCGGTCACTGTATATATTCCAAGAGCTCAAGAATATCAATGAACAAAACAGAAAAAGATCCCTGCTTTATGGAGCTTAGATTCTAGTGTATGAAGAAGATAAAAACAATAAACAAATTCAATCACTCAGTCAGTCAATCATGTTTGCTAGAAGGTGATATGTGCAATGAAAAACAGATCAGGGTAAGGGGTAGCAGGAGTTCTGAGTGAAGAGCAGGTTGAAATTTAAATAAAATATTTAGGTTAGGCCTCATTAAGTAAATGATATTTGAGCAAAGACTTAAAAGGAGGGGAGGGAGGTAGATATGTACTTTTCTGGGGGAAGAACCTTCCAGGCAGAGGGAAGAGTTCATGCAAAAGGCTTAAGACAGCAGCATGCCTGATATGTTTTAGAAATAGCAAGGAGATCAGTGTGGCTGGAGAAAAGTGAGTAAGGGGAAGAGAATAGGAGAGGAATAAGATTATGTAGGCCCTTAAAAGACATTGTAAGTCATTTGACTTTTCCTCTGAATAAAATAGAGATCCAATGGAGAGTTTACATCAGAAGAATGACCTGATTTTATATATATGTTAAAAGGTTCACTCTGGCTGCTGTGTTGAGAATATGCTGCTGCTTATTATCAAAGAACCCTAATATATAGAGGACATAAAAAGAATATACAAAGGCATAGAAGCTGGAACTACCAAACCGTATTTGGGGAACACTTTGTCTGGGGCAGTGACAGAGGTCAGATGATGAATTTTGTGTTCCATGTTATGAAACTTGGTCTTTACCTTACAGGCAATCGGGAGCCATGGCAGGTTTTGAGTCAAGGCATAAAATGATCTAATTTGTATCTTCAAAATGATGCTACTCTAGTGGATGGACTGGAGTGTGTAGATAAGAGCCCAGAGGCAGGAATCTTCCTAGGCTCCCTCATTTACCCTTTGGGGTGCTGCCCAAAAAGCAAATCTTCTCATGTGCTTGACATCCATTGCAGCAGTAGCTCCAGTCTTTTCCCATGGGGTTTTGCTCCATGAAAATGGAGAGCACCTGATCCTCCTCAGCTATATAACCAGCCTTCAGCCCCTCCAAGTATTATGGGATGCAGGACAGGCCTTCTGATTGAGGTGATAAAAGGAGATTTCAACCCCTCCTACTTTTTAATTAGCCTAGTTTGGGCCTTGTAACTGGATCCATCAACAGTTCTGCTGTGTTTTGAGTTTCTTAAGAGAAATAATCCTTTGCCTTGGAGATGTCTGCTGGTCCCATGCACTCCAGAAACTCTCTTCATTCTGAAGTGTGTATTGATCTTACCTCACACATTCAGCTGCACAATAATTGGCATATTCTCTTTAAATAAAATTCCTCTGGGGTGATGAGAAATTCATCCTCAGTGTTGGAAAGATCTCTTCTCTTCTCCAAGGTCTCAAAAGAATACAAGAGGTTTTCCATGGTATTTATAAAATGGGAGAAAGAATTTCAATCTTAAGTCCATCATTGCTGGCACATCTCCCTTCTCCAAGTACACAAAGTCTCTGTGCCAGGCTGAGCATAGAAAACCTTATTGAGGCTGGACATCCTTATGCATAGAGTCCATCCTCCCAAAGTGCCCTGTGACACAATTCGCCTTTGAGGTTCTGCAACAACTTTAGGGCTCAACCAGCCTGAGGGAACATAGAATTGTATCTCTTTCCTAGCATAGGATTATTTCTCTCTGCCTTGCTGCTTTTACATCTCCCTTTTACTCCCCTTGAACAAGTCACTCACCTCACTCCCCACTTCCACTAACAATATACTTCCCCTGGCCGAAGAACTCAGCATTTAGGATGATCAAAATCGGAAGGATAAGTTCTCTGTAGGTAACTTCTCTCTTGTCCCAGGAACACAAAAAGTTCCTTCAACACAAGAAAGAATGCAGGCTCTTGATAACTTCTTGGAAAACGTGCAGACTGCCAGTTATTTATCCACAGCAGCTGTAACAATTTGCAATCCCACCAACAGTATACATGGTTTCCTTTCTCTCTGTATCCTTTTCAACACTTTTTATCTCTTGTCTTTTTGATAATAGCCATCCTAACAGCTATGAGATAATATCTCATTGTCATTTAATTTGCATTTCCTTGATGATTAGTCAAGTTGAGCACTTTTTCATGTACCTATTGGCCATTTGTATGTCTTCTTTGGAGAAATGTCTATTTAAGCCCTTTGCCTAATTTTAATCATATTTTATTTTATTTTTTGCTATTGAGTTATATGAGTTCCTTATATATTTTGGATATTAACTCCTTATTTTGATTACTATAGCTTTTTTACATAATTTGAAATCAGGAAATTTAATGTATTTAGATTATTTTTCTTTCTCAAGATTGCTTTGGCCATTTGAGGTCTTTTGTGGTTCCATAGTAATTTTAAGATGGTTTATTCTATTTCTGTGAAAAATGTCATTGGAATTTTGATAGGGATTGCATTGAATCTATATATCACTTTGGCTAGCATGGACATTTTAACAATATTAAATCTTCCAATCAGTTAACACAGAATATCTTTTCATTTATTCATGTCTCCTTCAACTTCTTTCCTCAAATGTCTACAGTTTAGAACATACAGATTTTTCAAATACCTGGTTAAATTTATTCCTAAATATTTTATTCTTTTTGATGCTATTTAAAATGGATTGTTTTCTTTATTTCTTTTCAGTTATTTTGTTGTTAGTGTATAGAAACACATTGGTTTTTATATGTTGATTTTGTATCCTGATACTTCATTAAATTTGTTTATTATTTCCACCACTTTTTTGGTGGAATCTTTAAGATATTTTATAGCCAAGATCATGTCATCTGCAAACAGAGACAATTTTACTTCTTGTTTCCCAATTTGGATGCCATTTATTTCTTTTTCTTGCCCTATTAATCTGGCTAAGACTTCCACTATCATGTTGAATAAAAATGGTAAAAATAAGCACTTATATTGTTCCTGATTTTAGAGGAAAAATTTTAAACTTTTTATAGTTGAGTATACTGTTAGCTGTGGGTTTGTAATAATGGCCTTATTATGTTGAGGGGCATTTCTTCTATACCCAATTTGTTGAGAGTTTCTTCATGAAGGGATGTTGGATTTTGTCAAATATTTCTCCTGCACCTATTGGGATGATGATGTAATTTTTATTTTTATTATGTTAATGTGGTATATCATATTTATTTATTTATTTGCATATGTTGAGCCATCTTTGCATCCTAAGTATAAATCCCACTTCATCATTGAGTATAGTCCTTTTAATGTGCTATTGAATTCAGTTTGATAATATTTTGTTGAGAATTTTTACATGTATATTTATTGGGGATACTGGCCTATAATTTTCTTTTCTTGTCATGTCTTTATCTGACTTGATATCAGGGTAATGCTAGTCTCATAAGATGATATGGAAGAGTTCTCTCTTCTTCAATTTTTTGAATGAGTTTGAGTAGGATTGGTGATAATTCTTTAAGTGTTTCATAGAATTTACTCAGGAAGTCATTGGTTCCTGGTTTTTGTTGCTATTGTTGGAAGGTTTTGAATCACTGATTCAATCTTCTTACTCATTATTGCTTTGTTTAGATTTTACATTGCTTCATGATTCAGTCTTTGTAAATTGCGTGTTTCTAGAAATTCCTCCATTTCTTCTACTTTATCAAATTTCTTGGCATATAATTGCTTATAATAGTCTCCTATAATTCTTTGTATTTCTGTGGTATTGGTTATAATGTCTCCTCTTTCATTTACAATTTTGTTTATTGAAGTCCTCTCTCCTTTTTTTTTTTTTTGGTTTGTGTACCCCGAAAGTTTTCAGTTTTGTTTATCTTTTCAAAAAAACAACTCTTAGTTTTGTTGATCTTTCTATTGTCTTTCTTGTCTCTATTTTATTTATTTCTGTTCTAATCTTTACGATTTCTTTCCTTTTATTATGTTTGGACTTGGTTTATTCTTTTTTTCTAGTTCCTTCAGTTATAAAGTTAAGTTGTTTACTTCAGATATTTCATTTTCTTAATGTAGGCATTTATAGCTATAAACTTTCCTCTTAGAACTGCTTTTGTAGCATCCCATAATTTTGGAATATTGTGTTTCTATTGTTTGTTTTAGGGTGTTTTTGATTTCCCTTTTGATTTCTTCTTTGACTCACTGGCTGTTCAAGAGTGCAATGTTAAGTTTATACATATCTGTAAATTTTCCAATTTTCCTTCTACTTTGATTTCTAGTTTCATAGCATTGTGTTTGGACAAGATACTTGATATAATTTTAATCTTCTTAAAATTTTTAAGACTTGTTGTGTGGCCTAATATATGATCTATCATGGAGAATGTTCCAGGTGTGCTTCAGAAGAATGTGTATTCTGCTGCTATTGCATGGAATGTTCTGTATATGTCTGTTAGGTCCATTTGATTAGAAGTATAGATCTAAAGTATAAATTCCAATGTTTCCTTATTGATTTTTCTGCCTGGGTATTTATCCATTGTTAAAAGAGGGGTATTGAAGTTCCCTAATATCATTGTATTGCTATATTTCCCTTTAGATTTATTAATATTTGCTTTATATATTTAGGTACTCTGATGTTGGGTACATGTATATTTATAATTGTTATACTGTCTTGATATATTGACCCCTTCATCATTATATAATGCCCTTATTTATCTCTTATGATAATTTTTGACTTAAAGTCTATTTTGTCTCATGTAGGTATAGCCCCCTCTGTTCTCTTTTGGTTACCATTTGTGTGAAATATCATTTTCCATTCCTTCACTTTGAGCCTATGTTCATCCTTAAATCAAAAGTAAGTTTCTTGTGGGCAGCATATAGTTGGGTCCTGTTTTTTAATCATTCATTCAGCCATTGTATATATTTGATTGGAAAATTTAATCCATTTACATTCAAGGTAATTATTAATAGATAAGAAATTACTTTTCTCATTTTATTCATTGCTTTCTGGCTCTTTTTAAAAATATTCTTTGTTCCTTTCTTCTTTTCTTGCTGTCTTCCTTTGTGATTTGATTACTTTCTGTAATGGTCTGCTTTGATTTTTTTTTCTCTTTATCTTTTGTGTATCTATTATAGGTTTTTGCTTTGTGGTTACCATGAGGCTTACATATGACATCTTATAGTTTTAACTGTCTATTTTAAATTGATAACAACTTCACTTTAATCACATGCAAAAGCTCTACATGTTTATCCCTTTCATTTTATGTTTTGGATTTCATATTTATATCTTTTTATATGTGTATCCATTAACATCTTATTATAACTATAATTATTTTAAATAGTTTTGTTTTTAACCTTTATGCTAAAGATATAAGTGGCTTACATACCACCATTATGGTACTAGAATATTCTGAATTTGACTATATACTTACTTTTAACAATGAATTTTATACTTTCGTATGGTTTAATGTTACAAGTTAGCGACCTTTCATTTCAGCTTGAAGAACTCTCTTTAGCATTTCTTGTAAGGCAGCTCTAGTCATGATGATCTTTCTCAGCTTTTATTCGAGAAAGTCTTTAATTTCTCCTTAATTTCTAAAGAACAGTTTTGCCATGTAAAGCATCCATTGCTAGCAGTTTTTTTTTTTTTTTTTTACCTCTTAGTACTTTGAAAACATCATCCCATTCTCTCCCTTGGCATGCAAAATGTATGTTGAGAAGTCCACTGGTAGCCCATGGTGGTTCCCGTTCCATTATATGTTAGGAAACTATTTTCTCTTACTGTTTTCACAATTCTCTTACTGTTTCACAACTTTCTATTTCTTTTATTTTTGAATATTTGATTATAATATGTCTTGGTGAAGCATTATTTGGGTTGAACCTGATTGGAGGCTTTGAGCCTCATGTACCTGGATGTTCATATATTTTCCCACATTTGAGAAGTTTCAGCTATTATTCCTTTAAATAAACTTTCTGTCCTTCTCTTTCTCTCTTCTCCTTTTGTAACCCCTATAATATGAATGTTGGTGGTGTCTTGATGGTGACCCATAAATACTATAGGCTTTCTTTACTCCTTTTCATTCATTTTTCTTTTTTCTCCTCTGACTTGAGATTTTCAAATTCCCTGTCTTTAAGTTTCCAGTTTCTTTTTTTCTACTTGGTCACTTCTGCTATTGATGTTCTTTATTGAATTGTTAGTGTCATTTATTGTATTATACAGCTTCATGATTTCTGTTTGGTTCTTTTTATTATTTCTGTCACTCTCTTGAACTTCTCATTTTGGTCATGCATTGTCTTTCTGATTTTGGTAAGTTGTAAATCAGTTTTGTTTTGTATGTCACTGAGCTTCTTTAAAGCAGTTATTCTGAATTCTTTGTCTGGCAATTTATAGATTTCCATTTTGGGGGAGGTCAGTTACTGGTGAAAATATCTGTTCCCTTGGTAGTGCCATATTTCCTTGGTTTTTCATGTTTCTTGCTGCCTTGCATTGATGTCTGCAAATTTGATGGAGTTGTCACCTCTTACAGACTTTATGTACTATTTTTTTGGTGGGGAAAGAACTTCACTTATGGGTAGGTGCAAGGGCACTGGATAGTTTGGATGTGGCAGTTCCATCTCTGGCAAGGGTGCAGTGGCATAGTCTTTGTATAGCTCTGTCAACTGAGGTCAGCTGTTGCATTCTCAGTGGTTAAGGTTGTTGGTGTCCATAGTGGCAATGGCTGTTGGGGTCCTCCTTATCTCTTTTTTTCTGGTATGGGAAATTGTGGTGAAGGGGATCCCTCTTCTTGCTATGTCTGGCTCTCTGGTGCACTTGCAATGGTGACAATACCAGTGTCTTATGTGCAGTGCTCATTGAGTGGCCATGGTACTGGAGTCTGGAGCATGGGCATATATGGAGGGACATGTTCCAGAGTGCAGGGTATTGGTGCCCAGGGTGCATGCACCCCTGCTGCCACATTGGTAATGGTGTGTGAAGTATGGGCTTTCAGAAAATGGCAACAGAGCTGGGGTTCAGACTGCTGTTGTGTGCAGGACCACCACTGTTCTAAGGACTGGGATGCAGGCACACCAGCTGCAGCATTAGCTCAGAAGTCCATGGTGCAGGTGCTTGCAAACAAGCCATAGAGCTAGGGCTAAGAACATAGGCGTGCAGAGAACAGATACAGCTGTGGGGTCCAGGTTAAGGCTAGCCCAGATCAGTGGTGGCTCTGGTGTTTGAAATACAGGTGCATGTCTGGAGTGTGGACATGCATGGATCAGCTGTGGCTCCAGGGTCCAAGTGCATGCAGGGTTGGGGGGAGATCAGAGTCCCAGTCCTAGGGCAGCACAACAGTGGGTCCTTCTGATGGGGGATGTGGCAGCATCACCCTCTCTGAGGGTTCACAGTGGAGATGGGTGTTGATTATATCAGTGGCAACAGGTGTTGGTATCTCTGCAAAGCAGGCCATAGGGGACCATGGGGCACATGCCATGTGGCTGAACCTAATAGTTCCCATCATTTTCCTTTGTTTCTAGCCATTGCTAGACATCTCAGGCATGTCAAGCTCCTCAGCAATACTTTCTGTGTGGTTATTCTGCATTTTTTGTTTCACTGTGTTGCTGCAGGCACTTAATTGGACCTTTCAGTCCTCCCAAGACAATTTCTGTTGGTGGATAGCTAATTGTTGGGGTTTTTGTAGGGGGATGAAGGCTGGTATCTCCTACTCCATCATCCAGCACAGATATACTTCAAACATCAATAAGAAATTAAGACATTCCCAGATGAGCTAAAACTGAGAGAATCCAGTGCTAGTAAACCTTCCCTACAAGAAATACTAAAGTGAGTTCTTCAAGCTGAAATGAAAGGAAACAAGATAGTAACTCAAATTCACATGAAGAAATAAAGAGGAATGGTAATTGGTAAAGATAACTACATAGTTAAATATAAAATGTACATTTAAAAACTTCTTATTTTCTCTAGCTCATTTAAAAAACAACTGTATAAAAGTATAAATTTGTGTTGATGGGCATTCAATGCATACATATGCAATTTGTGTGACCATAATAGGACAAAGAGCAGGGAAGGAATGGAGATATAGGTTTTTGAGTAAATTGTATTGCCAAAGATATTGCTGTCCTGGCCTGCAAAAACATATTATTTTTAATCCCCAAATCAACTATGATCCCCAGACCTGAAACAGGAGTAAGACAACAAAAACTGAATAATCCACAAAAAGGAATATTCTCTAATGCCCACTTCAGAACTGGCCACAAATAATAATGAACTTGAAGAACCTGAAGGCAAAGCCAGGGGCTGCAGAAAACAACAGACAAAGGTGTTATTCCCAGGAAACAGAGCCAGGAAACTCCAGAGCTAAACAGCAAACTTACTTTGACTCCTTGGGCAGGGAATTTTTACAGTCCCTGCCCACTGAGACTTGATAATTGCCATGGAGCAGTGACTGCTGTGTGTTTCTCATTATTCTCATTTCCAGATGAAAGTATTATTACACTTGCCTATTCCTATTCTGCCAATATATATTGGGAGTTGGGGGAAAGGGTCAGTTTATCTCATAGTTTACAGGTCGCCAGACTATATGAAGATATTAATACATTCAGATCTGATGGAAAGGACTACATATCACCCAGAGATCCTGAACTTTGGGCCGAATTCAGTGACTGGGAGGGGCTTTTGCTCGCCTTTCCTGGAAGAAGGTAAATGTGCTTTTTGCTCTCTGTGGTGAGAGAAGGATTTGGTTCAAGTCAGGATGCACTATATGTAAAGAATGCTAGTTGCTTTCCCCTTATGATTTCCACTGATCAGAATGAAGACATGCTGTTAAGAGCAGGAGAAGTCTTCTAGGATCATAAGATGGAAGTTATGTTTTAAAAAATGACAGAAAACAAGGTAGAAGAATCCTGGGTTCTTGTCACTGTCAACTTTCTATACATAAGATGTCCTGAGATATATATGACCAGACTACAATGTGAGAAAAAATAAGCATGTATCTCATGCTGACAGTTGGGACTAGATAATTCTTTGTTTGGGGAGAGCTGTCTTGTGTATTATAAAATGTTTAACAATATCCACGGTCTTCTCCACTGGATGCTAGTAACAAACCCTCTATATTGTAACAACGAAAAATGCCTCCATGCATTGTTAAATGTCCTCTGGGGGGCAGAACAACCCCTGGTTAACCACTCTGCTAGATATTGTTTGGTCTGAATGTGATACCAGAAACTGTGGCGTCATATTGATTACTGAAGAGAACTAACCTAGAGAAGAGTGGACATACTGAGAATGCGAGAGTGGAAAGGTAGAAATAACTTAAAATCTTATATTTATAAGGTCACTGAATTACTAATGTTTGAGTTGCCTTACCTATAACTTCTTGTTATGAAAAATAGTATAGTACTTACTATTTGCATTAGTTGGGTTGAAGCTTTTTGATTATTTGCAAGTATATCCTTCATCCTCCTCTTTAAGCTCTTCCTCACTAACAGAATTTTTCTTGGAAGAAAAACATTATTGAGGAATGTAAAATTTTACTGAAGATTTTGTAGGGGAGATGAAGAAATGAATTTATATCACATGTAGCTCAACAAAGGACTTCAAAATCATCAGACATGTTTTATCTATCATATTCATCTTTCTCTCCACTTAGCTAAATGTTTTCTCCCTCATCTCCCTCACTTTTTTCTTTTAACAAGACAGAGCTCAGTGTTTATATGATCCCTTCTTATGTAGTATGCAAACTAACTCTGCTCTACCCTTAAACTTGAACACTCTTTATCTCAATCCTCAGGAGAAATATTCTGTGGTTAATAGGGCCCATCATTCTCAGATAGGTGGATCACTTGTTTTCACTTCAGCACACCTTTAGGGGGTCCAGACCCTACTCCATCAAGCTTATAAAAGTATTCTCTCAAAAGCATGGTATTAGTTAGAATCATGTATTAGCATGTCACTAAAAACCAATGTAACATTGGTTTATATAAGATAAGGAGTTGTTTTTTCTCATATTAAAGTCCAAAGGAAGTCAGGCTAGGGCTGGTATGTTAGCTTCAAAATATTATCAAGACTCAGGCACCTTCAAACTTTTCAGTCTGCCTCCTTAAAGTGCATCCCTTGCACATTTGTCCTCAGGATAGTGGCCAGAGCTCAAGCTATGATGTTTGTGTTCTAAGAAGGAAAAAAAGGAAGAAAAAATGTCAAAAGTGTGGTATCATATTTTAAGGAAACTTCAGGGATGCTACACCCAACATATTTTGCTTATATCTCATTGGACAAGACAGCTATCCCCATCTGAAAGGGAGCCTGAGAAATGTAGGGTTATTTTAAGTGGACACATTGCAGCCCCAAACAAAATCAGCACTCTGTTTGTAATAAAAAAGAGAAATGTCTCCTGAATAGGAAAATAGAAATCTGTGCTAGTTGCTACAATGCCCTCTGTGAGAGGAATTCTGGAAAATTCAATTTTCTTCATTTTATTACCCATATATTACCTCGCTTAGTCCTTACAAAAGACCTATAAAAAAGGGGGAAGTTCAGAGCTCTCAATATCATCCAACTCTAGTGAAACCAGAAACTAAATTAAGTTTACCTGACTTTATAGATTGTGCTTTACACATATTAAACCTCTGCACTACTTGGAAATGGAGAACTAAAGAGATAATCTATCCAGACCTCCTCATTTTACAATAGGGAAATTGAGTCCCATAGAGAGAAGCGAAATGGCCCAGGGTCACACAAAGAATTAGTTGCAGAACTCTTTCCACTACACCATATGAGATGATCGAAAAATGGGAAGGATCCAGAACAGTTTGGGATGAAAGTATCGAAAGGAAAAGAAAATTCTCATGGGTATAGGACTTGATTATAGTCAGCACCCACTCTGTGTTTATAAACTCTCTATCCTTCCATTTCCTTTCCCATGTGATTTAGTGGAATATAGATAGGGCAATAAGTTGAGCGCTAGGACACTTGTATTGAAGTTACAGGTTCACCACTATTTCATTATTTGCCTTTAGGAAAACGCTTGACTACTATGCAGACTCAGTTTCCCCATGTGCAAAATAATCTGGATGATTGGTAACAACTCTCTAACTCTGACACTCTGTGATCTTGAAATTCAAGAAGCCTACTTTCTATATGGGGTATAGGCTGATATATAGTTCTATAATTTGGAAGTTATGGGGGAGAGCAAGAAAAAGAAGGAAAGAATGAGGAAGGAGATGTAACTTAGCAACAGGATGAAGAATTGCGGAGGAGGCACACAAAGAAGCAAATAAAACCTCTTTGGAGCATATTCCCAAGATTCCACAAAGGGCCTACTACCAGAAGTCCAGCTCAAGACCCTTGTCAGCTGACAATATTATTGAAATAGTCATGGATTATTTGGCCTCCATTGCCCAGCAACCAGGCTTTTTAAATTGTTGAACCATTCTCTGTGATCCAGGCAACAGAAAGTATAAGGGTCATTATAAAAATAATTCTTGAATGAAGGCCTCTTTGGCTAGAATGCTGGAGAGAGTAGCAAGTGCCTGGGCTGTTTACATAATTTCCCAGAATACTTCAAAAGGCCTGATGAGGCCCCATTTCTCTCTACCATTTTTCTCGGAGCATGTTGATTCCATTTGATTGGTCCTCAGAATCAATGGGCCTTTAATATGCTTCATTTTGCCATTTTTGCCATTATATAATCCAATGCAGTGGAAATGACGGCATTTACATTCTAGTTCTGAGGATCCTTGGAAAGGGGTGGAGACTGACTCAGAGATTAGGGATAGAGGCAGAGAAAGGAGAATAAAGAGGTAAAAAATGATTGGGACCTAGGCCTAACTCTGCCATCAAATCTTTGAGGAATCCTGGCAGGTCAAGTTCTTTCCCTTCTGAGTCCTATTTAATTTATAAATAAAATGGAAATGCTGGCCTGGATGAGTGGATTTGAAAAGTACTTTTAGGATTATATAGTTTTATGGAGTACTTCAGAGGCCACCTGATGTGTGTGTGTGTGTTTATTCTTTGTGAGATCTTATTTTTTTAAGTAATTTTCTTCCTCTTAAAAAGTTAGAAAATCATTTGGCCATATGGCTTTTTTCTTCCTTTTTTAAATTTCAGAATATTACAGGCGTGCAAACATTTTGGTTACACATATTGCCTTTGCACCGACTGAGGCAGAGCTATAAGAGTGCCCATCCCCCAGACAGTGCGCACCACACCCATTAGGCCAGAATATATGCATCTCCTTCTCCCACCTGCCTGACACCTGATAAATGTTACTGCCATATAGGCACATAAGTGTTGATCAATTAGTACCAATTTGATGGTAAGTACATGTGGTACTTGTTTTTCCATTCTTGTGATACTTCACTTAGTAGAATGGGTTCCAGCTCTATCCAGGAAAATACAAGAGGTGCTATATCACCATTGTTTCTTAGAGCTGAATAGTATTCCATGGTATACATATACCACATTTTATTAATCCACTCATGTATTGATGGGCACCTGGGTTGTTTCCACAGCTTTGCAATTGTGAATTGTGCTGCTATAAACACATGAGTGCAGATGACTTTATTATAGAATGCATTTTTTTCCTTTGGGAAGATGTCTAGTAGTGGGATTACTGGATCAAATGCTAGTCCTAGTTTTAGCTGTTTGAGGTATCTCCATATAATTTTCCATAGAGGTTGTACTAGTTTGCAGTCCCATCAGCAGTGTATGAGTGTTCCTATCTTTCCACATCCACACCATTTTTTGTTTGAGAGATTTTTGAGAAAAGCCGTTCTCACTGGAGTTAAGTTAGATCTCATTGTGGTTTTGATTTGCATGTCCCTGATGATTAGAGATGTTGAGAATTTTTTTTCATATGTTTCTTGGCCATAAGTCTATCTTCTTTTGAAAAGTTTCTGTTCATGTCCTTTGCACACTTTATAATGGAGTTGTTTGATTTTCTCTTGCTGATTTTCATGAGTTCTATATAAATTCTAGTTATTAGCTCTTTGTCTGATGTATAGCATACAAATATTTTATCTGATTCTGTAGGTTGTCTATTCGCTCTAATGATACTTTCTTTGGCTGTGCTTTTTAATTTGATCAAGTCCCATTTATTTATTTTGTTGTTGATGTGGGTGCCTTTGGGTGCTCTTCATATATTCTTTCCTTAGGCTGATGTGTATAAGAGTTTTTACAACATTTTCTTCTAGAATTCTTATGGTTTCATGCCTTAGGTTTAAGTCTGTTATCCAGCGTGAGTTGGTTTTTGTGAGAGGTGAGAGGTGCGGATGCTGTTCAGTCTTCTACATATGCGTATCCAATTTTTCTAGCACCATTTGGCCAACAAACATGTGAAAAAATGCTCAACATATTTAATAATCAGGAAAATACAAATCAAAACCACAATGAGATATCACTTAACTCCAGTGAGAATGGCCCTTATCACAAAGTCCCAAAACAATAAATGTGGGCATGGATGTGCAGAGATAGGAGCACTCCTACACTGCTGGTGGGACTGCAAACTAGTGCAACCCCTGTGGAAACTAATTTGAAGATACCTCAAAGAGCTAAAACAGAAATACCATTTCATCCATCAATCCTACTACTTCTCATTTATCCAAAGGAAAAAAAGACATTTGATAATAAAGACATCTGCACTTGAATATTAATAGCAGCACAATTCACAGTTGCAAAGATGTGGAAACAATTCAAGTGTCATTGATACATGAGTGGATTAATAAAATGTGGCATATATGTGCTATGGAGTTTTACTCAGCCACAAAAAACAGTGGTGATCTAGCAGCCCTTGTGTTATCCTGGATAGAGCTGGAACCCATTCTACTAAGCGAAGTGTCACAAGAATGGAAAAACAAGCACCGCACGTACACACCAGAAAATTGGTATTAATTGATCAGCACTTAAGTGTATATATACTAATAACATTCAGCGGGTGTCAGGAAGATGGAATGGGGGAGGAGGGGATGGGTATATATACACCTAATGGGTGAAGTGCACACTTTCTGGGGGATGGACATGCTTGAAGCTCTGAAGCTTGGATGGGGCAAAGGAAATATACACAACCTAAACATTTGTGACCCTGTAATATGCTGAAATCAAAAAAATGACAGCACATTTTTTAGAAAATAAAATAGAAGAAAACTCTCAAATACATAACTTTACATCTCAAGGAACCACAAGCTAAGTCCAAAGTTACCAGAAGGAAAGAAATAAAGGTTAGAGAAGAAATAAACAAAAGATGCAATAGAAAAACAATAGAAAAATCAACAAAACTTAGAGTTAGGTTTGGAAAGATAAGGAAAATTGACAAAACTTTTCCTAGACTAAGAAAGGAGCAACATCTCAAAAAATACAATCAGAAGTGAATTGGAGACATTACCTCTGATGCCATAGATTTTAAAAAGACTATAAATGAATACCATGACAATGATATGCCAACAAATTGGATAACCTAGAAGAAATGAAGAAATTCTTAGAAAAATGCAACCTACCAAGACTGAATTATGAAGAAATTGAGAATCTGAATAGACAAATAATGAATAAGGAGATTAAATCAGCAGTCAAAACTATCTCAACACAGAAACACTCATGACCAGATGGTTTCACAGGAGAATTCTACCAATTTTTATAAAACAATTAATGCCAATCCTTCTCAAACTGTTTAAAAAAAATGGAAGAGGAGGGTACCCTGCCATACTTATTTTGCTAAAAAAGAAAACTACAGGTCAGTATCTGTGATGAATACAGATATAAAAATTTGCAACAAAATACTAGCAAACCAAATTCAACATGACATAAAAAGGTTAATACCCCCTGACCAAGTGGAATATATCCCTGGGATGCAAGGATAATTGAAAATCATTCAATGCAACATACCACATTAACAGAACAAAGGATAAAAGCACAACATCAACTAAATAGATTCAGTAAAAGCATTTGATAAAATTCAACATTCTTTCATGACAAAAACACGCAACAAATTAGGAATAGATATAAATTATCTCAATATAATAATGGCCATATATGAAGAGCCCACAGCTAACATCATACTTAATGCTGAAAAACTGAAATCTTTTCCTCCAATATCAGAAATACTTCGAAAATACTCACTTTTGATTGAGTGCAGTAATACTTACACTTTGGGAGGCTGAGGAAGGAGGATCACCTGAGGCCAGGAGTTTGAGATCAGCCTGAGCAAGAGCAAGACTCCGTCTCTACAAAAAAAATTGAAAAATTAGCCAGACATAGTGGCCCATGCCTGTAGTCCCAGTTACTTGGGAGGCTGATGCAGGAGTTTGACTCAAACCCAGGAGTTTGAGGTTGCAGTGAGCCATGATGAGGCCACTGCAGTCTAACCTGGACAACAGAGCAAGATCCTGTCTTAAAACAAAACAAGACAAAGCAAAGCAAAACAAAGCAAAGCAAAACAAAAACCCTCTTTCATGACTTCTATTCAACATAGTACTGGAAGTCCTAACTATAGCAATTAAGCTAGAAAATGAAATAAAATTCATTCAAATTTAAAAGGAAGAAGTAAAATTGTCTGTTTGCAGATGATATGGTCTTACATGTAGAAAACCCTAAAAGATTGCTCGAAACCAAAACTAATAAATGAATTAAGGAAAGTTGCAAGATAAAAAATCAACGTTCAAAACTAAGTTATGTCTCTTTTCAGTTACAACAAAAAATCTGAAAAGCAATTTAAGAAAGCAATCCCACTTATAATAGCATTGGAAAACAAATAAAATACTTAGGAATAAAGTTAACCAAGGAGGCCAAAGACTTATATATTGAAAAGTACAATAAAATTGATCAAAGAAATTTTAAAAGACAGAAGTAAGTGGAAAGCCATCCTATTTTCATAAATTATAATACTTAATATTGTTAACATGTCCATACTACTGAGATAATCTACACTTTTAATGGAATCCTCATCAGAATCTGAATGGAATTTTTTTTTTTTGCAGAAATAGAATAAGCAATCTTAAAATTCATATAGAACCACAAAAATCTCTGAGTGGCCCCCAAATCTTGAGAATGAAGAGCAAGGCCAGAAGCCCCACACCTCCTGATTTCAAAATACATTATAAACCTACAAATAATCAAAACAAGCATAAAGGCCAGGCGCGGTGGCTCACACCTGTAATCCTAGCACTCTGGGAGGGCGAGGCGGGCAGATTGCTCGAGGTCAGGAGTTCGAAACCAGCCTGAGCAAGAGCGAGACCCCGTCTCTACTATAAATAGAAAGAAATTAATTGACCAACTAAAACTATATATACAAAAAATTAGCCAGGCATGGTGGTGCATGCCTATAGTCCCAGCTACTCGGGAGGCTGAGGCAGCAGGATTGCTTGAGCCCAGGAGTTTGAGTTTGCTGTGAGCTAGGCTGATGCCATGGCACTCATTCTAGCCTGGACAATAAAGCGAGACTCTATTGCAAAAATTAAAAAAGAAAAATAAAAAACAAGCATAACGACAGACATATAAAACAATGGAACAAAATGGGACCCTGAAATAAAGCCATGCATAAACAGTTAAATTATCTTCAACCAGGGTGCCAAGACTACAAAATGGGGAAAGAACAATCTCTTCAACAAATCCTGTTGGGAAAACTGAGCATTCACATGTAAAACAATAAAATTTGACCCTTATTTTACAGTATACACAAATATAAACTCAAAATGCATTAAAGACTTAAAACCTGAAAGAAGACCCTTTGATCCAGCAATCCAACTACTAGGTATTTACTCAAAGGAAAAAAAAAACATTCTACAATAAAGACATCGACATTCAAATGTTTATAGCAGCACAATTCACAATTGCAAAGATGTGGAAACAACCCAAGTGCTCATTGATACATGAGTGGATTAATAAAATGTGGTATATGTATACCATGGAGTACTACTCAGCCACAAAATGGGGAACTACCTTTTGTATTATCCTGGATGGAGATGGAGCCCATTCTTCTAAATGAAGTATCACAAGAATGGAAAAACAAGTACCATGTGTATGCAACATTAAATTGGTACTAATTGATCAAAACTTATATGCACATATGGAAGTAACATTCATCGGGTGTTAGGCAGGTAGGAGGGTGGAGGAGGGGATGCGTAAATACATACCTAAGCGGTGCAGTGGGCACCGTCTGGGGGATGTGCATGCTTGTAGCTCTGACTTGGGTGGTGCAAAGGCAATATATGTAACCAAAACATTTGTATCAAAGTAATATTCTGAAATAATAAAAAAAGAAAGTATCTTGGGAAAAGCTCTATAGCATTGGTCTTGGCAATTATTTCTTGGATCTGATACCAAATGCACAGGCAACAAAAGCAAAAATAGACAAGTGGAACTATGTTAAACTTAAAAGTTTCTAACTGGTACCTATCCTACAGAAATTATTCCACAACATTGAGAAGGAAGGATTCATTGCCAACAGATTTTATGAAGCCAATATAACCCTGATACCAAAACCAGGAAAGGATGCAATAAAAAAATGAAAACCATAGACCAATACAGAACAGATAACAGAACAGATAATATCTCTTATGAATATAGATGCAAAAATTATCAACAAAATCCTAGCTAACCAAATCCAGGTGCTTATCAAGAAAATAATCCATCACCACCAAGTGGGCTTCGTCTGAGAGATGCAGGGATGGTTCAACATACACAAATCTATAAATGTAAATTCACCACATAAACAGAAGCAAAAATAAAGACCATATGATCCTCTCCATAGACTCAGGAAGAGCATTTAACAAAATTCAACACCCTTTTACGATAAGGATGCTTAACAAAATAGGCATAGACTGAGCTTACCTAAAAATAATACAAGTCATATATGACAAACCCACAGCCAACATCATACTGAATGGGGAAAAATCAAAAGCATTCCCACTTAGAACTGAAACAAGGCAAGATTGCCACTATCTCCACTTCTATTCAACATAGTGCTGGAAGTCCTTGCTATAGCAATCGGACAAGAGAGTGGAATTAAGGGCATCCAAATGGGGGCATAAGAGATCAAACTCTCACTCTTTGCTGATGATATGATATTATATCTAGAAAACTCCAAGGATTCAATCAGGAGACTCCTTGAATTGATAAATCAATTTAGTAAAGTCTCAGGATACAAAATCAATACACACAAATCAAAGGCATTCATACATGCCAATAAGAGTCAAACTGAGAATCAAATCAAAGACTCAATTCCCTTCACAATAGCAACAAAGAAAATAAAGTACCTAGGAATATATTTAACTAAGGAGGTAAAAGACCTCTACAGGAAGAACTATGAAACACCGAGGAAGGAAATAGCAGAGGACGTAAGCAGGTGGAAAACCATTCCATTCTCATGGGTCGGCAGAATCAACATTGTTAAAATGTCTATACTACCCAAAGTGACTTACAGAGTCAATGCAATCCCTATGAAAATACCATCATCATTTTTCACAGATATAGAAAAAATAATTTTATGCTTTGTATGGAACCAGAGAAGACCCGCATAGCAAAAGCAATCCTAGGCAATAAAAACTAAACCAGAGGTATCAATTTAGCGGACTTTAAACTATACTACAAGGCGATAGTGACTAAAACAGCTTGTGACTGGCACAAGAACAGGAACATTGAACAGTGGAACAGAACAGAGAACCCAGATATAAAACCATCCTCATATAGCCATCTAATCTTTGACAAAGCAGACAAAAATATATATTGGGAAAAAGAATCCTTATTCAATAAATGGTGCTGGGAAAACTGGATATCCATATATAGAAGACTGAAACAGGATCCACACCTTTCACTTTTCACAAAAACCAACTCATGCTGGGTAACAGACTTAAACCTAAAGTGTAAAACTATTAGAATTCTAGAGTAAAATATTGGAAAAACTCTTATAGACATTGGCCTAGGGAAAGAATTTATGAAGAAGACCCCAAAGGCAATCACAGCAGCAACAAAAATAAATAGATGGGACCTGATCACATTACAAGGCTTCTGCAGAGCCAAAGAAACTGTCACGAGAGCAAACAGACAACCCACAGAATGGGAGAAAATATGCGCATTCATGTATCCAATAAACCACTGATAACTAGAATCTATTTAGAACGCCGGAAAATCAGCAGGAAAAAATCAAGTAACCCCATTAAAAAGTGGGCAAAGGACATGAACAGAAACTTTTCAACAGATAGACTAATGGCCAACAAACATATAAAAAAATAACATCTCTAATCATCAGGGAAATGCAAATCAAAACCACAATGAGATATCACTTATCTCCAGTGAGAATGGCCTTTATCAAAGTGTCCCCAAACAATGAATGTTGGCGTGGATGTGGAGAGATAGGAATACTCCTACACTGCTGGTGGTACTGCAAACTAGTGCAACCTCTGTGGAAAGCAATATGGAGATACTTTAAAGCAATACAAGTAGATCTACCATTTGATCCAGCAATCCTATTATTGGTCATGTACCTTAAATAACAAAAGACACTCTATAAAAAAGACATATGCATTCTAATGTTTATAGCAGCACAATTCACAATTGCAAAGATGTGGAAACAACCCAAGTGCCCATCAATACATGAGTGGATTAATAAAATGTGGTACATGTATACCATGGAGTACTATTCAGCTATAAGAAACAACGGTGATATAGCATCTCTTGTATTTTCCTGGATAGAGCTGGAACCCATTCTACTAAGTGAAGTGTCCCAAGAATTGAAAAACAAGCACCACATGTACTCACCATCCAATTGGTATTAACAGATCAACACCTAAAGTGGACATATAGGAATAACATTTATTGGGCATCAGGCAGATGGGAGAGGGGAGGAGAGGATGGGTATATAAATACATAATGAGTGCAATTTGCACCATCTGGAGGATGGACATACTTGAAACTGACTCCGGTTGGGGAAGTGGGGGAAAGGCAATACATGTAACCTAAATATTTGTACTCCAAAATATGCTGAAATAAAAATAAATAAATAAAAAACAAATACACAGAAAAAGAACCACAGGTGGGTTAACACAAAACAAAACTAGGAAATCCAGGGAAAAGCAGCAAGCCCCTTCCTGAAGGCAGCTTTAATATAGTTGGGGCAGATGGACAGTGTGCACAGATAGAGAGCTAACATAAATGAAAGGGAATAGGGGGAAAAGGATATGTGGGCATTCTTAGTACTATCTTTGCAAATTTTCTGTGTTTGCAAGTATTTTTGAATAAAAAGTTTAAAGAAAAAGAAAACTTAAAAGCTTCTGTGCAACAAAGAAATAATCAACAGAGTGAAAAGGCAACCTATGGAATGAGAGAAATATGTTCAAACCATGTATCTGATAAAAGTTAACATTTAAAATACATAAGGAAGTCAATAGCAAAAAATTCCCCACAAAAACTGAACCTGTCAAATCTGATTTAACTAATGGGCAAAAGATGTGAATAGACATTTCTTCAAAGAAGATACACAAATGGCCAACACGTACATGGAAAGGTATGTGGAAAGATGCTCAGTATCACTAATCATCAGGAATATGAAAATCAAAGCCACAATGACAAATCACCTTATCCCTATTAGGGTTACCATCATAACAAAACAAAACAGAAAAGCAGAAAATAATTAGTGTTGATGAGGATGTGGAGAAACTGGAACCCTTAAGTCCTGCTGGTGGGAATGTAAAATAGTATGGACACTATTAAAATAGCATTCAAATTCTTTAAAAAATTTAAAAATAGAACTATTATATGTTCCATAAATCCTACTTCTGGGTATCCAAAAGAATTGAAATCAGGCCGGGCATGGTGGCTCATGCCTGTAATCTTAGCACTCTGGGAGGCCGAGATGGGTGGATTGTTTGAGCTCAGGAGTTCGAGACCAGCCTGATCAAGAGCAAGACCCCATCTTCACTAAAAATAGAAAGAAATTAGCCGGACAACTAAAAATACATAGAAAAAATTAGTCAGGCATGGTGATGCATGTCTGTAGTCCCAGCTACTCAGGAGACTGAGGCAGAAGGATTGTTTGAGCCCACGAATTTGAGGTTGCTGTGAGCTAGGCTGACGCCACGGCACTCTAGCCCAGGCAACAGAGTGAGACTGTTTCTGGAAAAAAAAAAAAAAAGAATTGAAATAATTAAAATCAGCATTCAAAGAGGTATTTGTACTCATGTTTATGTCAGCATTATTCGCAATAGCCAAAAGGTGAAAATAACTTGTATAATAACTTGTATTTCCTATGTCTATCAATGGAAGAGTGGATAAAGGAAATGTGGTATGTACATACAATGGAATATTTTTCATCCTTTAAAATTTTTGAAATCCTATCATATGCTATAACATGGATGAACTTATGAGTACATTATCCTGCGTGAAATAAGCCAGTCATAGGACAAATACTGTATGATATTACTTATATATGGTATCTAAAGTAATCAAACATCCAGAAACAAAAAATAGAATGGCATTTTCTGGGTGTTGGGGGAAGTAAAAATAGAGAGATGCTGTTCAAGATGTATAGGGCTTTAGTTAGGCAAAATGAAAACGTTCTAGACATCTGCTGCACAATAATGTGAATATAGTTAACAATACTGTACTGTATACTTAAACATTTTAAGAAAATATATCTCATGTTATTTGTTTTTTACCATCATAAAAATTAAAACATTGCATCAGAGAATTTGAAGAAGGCAAATAAGTGTTAAAATAAATATAATTATGGGAAAATTAAATCTGAATAAATTGGAGAGCTGCCAAGGCGGGCAGCATTGGAGCAGACAAAAGCCTGGAGAAATAAAAGCACAGAGAAGTCTGACATTTGTATCACTTTTTTTTCTGAAGGCTTTTACTAATTTGTAACTGGCACAAAGCTGAGAGGTTGAGAAGCTGAGCTGAAAGCACGACTAAGAGGTTGAGAAGATGAACAGGGCTTTGACAGCTTCATAGAGTAAAAGAGATAAAATTTTGTCTCAAAAACCTATTAAGTTTGAGAGGCCTTGATGAACACCTCAGATTTTTCAGATGGTACAGCTGAAGTTCTGGTCTCTAGGAACAAAAGTGAACTGGAAATAGACCAGTCCTCACAAATACTAAAACACAATTTCAATCCAGTTCAATCCCAGACTGTATTAATATGACCTGCCCCAAGTCTATCTGCCTGCCAGATACAAAAGTAATATCACCCAGAGCCTCTATAATTTTTCAATATCCAGAATTCAATAAAAAAATTACCAGCACACCAGGAGACAGAATTAAGAGGGAAAAAGGCAATAGAAAACAGACCTACAGTTGATCCATATTTTTCAATCATCAGAGTTAGACTTTAAATAACTTGATTATATGTTAAACACAATAAATAACAAAATGGAGAATTTCACTGGAGGAATTAAATTTACAAAACCACCAAAATGGACATTCCCAAAATGAGAATGCAAAAATTCAGTAATGGTTTTAACAGCAGGTCAGGCCTGGCTAATTCGAGGGTTAGTGAACTGGAAGATAGGTCAGTAGAAAATATTCAAATAGAAGCATAAAGAAAGAAAAGATGTAAATAGAGAGAAGTGATATATGCAAAATGATGCAAAGGCCTAGCATAGGTCTAAATAGTTTCCTAAGGAAGAGGAGGAGACTGAAAAGGGAGAAGAAGCATTATGTGAAGAAACAATGGTAGAAAAGTTTATAATAGAACACTGCTGAAAGACATAAAGCCACAGTTTCAAGGAATGCTACTAATCTTATACACATTATGGATGAATTAATAAAAAGCAAATACAAAGATAAAATCCAAAACACAGAATTTTAGGTGATTACATACCATAAAAAAACAAGCAGAAGACAATGGAATGATACATTTAAAGTGTTAAAATATCTGTGAACTTAGAGCTCTATTCCTAGCAGAACTCTTATCCCACTGTGAAAGATGAATAAATATACTCTCAGTTTAAAAAACCAAAATTTTCAGCATGGGCTCACTAAAATAATACTGAAGTGAGTCATTTATGAAGCAGGAAAATGATTAAAGAGAAAAACACAGTACTGTATCAAGAACAACACAAATATTAGGGCTAATCTAGATTAACATTTTCTGGATAAAAATAAATAATATCTTGCAAGGTTTAAAACACGTATATACAACTAACATGCATGAAAACAAAACACAAAAGGCAAAAAAGGATAAATGGAGTGTAAGTATCCTGGAGTCCTTATGTTATCTGGAAATTTTAAAAAGACTAATTTATACTAGACTCTAATAATTGAAGAAAACATTGTATTATATAGTATAATGAATTGTACGGTGAAAGATAAGGATTCAGTTTCATTCTTCTACATATGGCTCTCCAATCTTCCCAGAACCATTTATTGAATAGGGCATCCTTTCCCCAGTATAGTTTTTTTTTTTTTTTTTTTGGTTTGTTGAAGATCAGTTGGTTGTAGGTGCATGATTTTATTTCTAGGGTCTCCATTTTGTTCCATTGATCTATGTGTCTGCCTTTTTACCTGGGAGTGCGATTTCTGGATTCCATGGTAGGTCTACTTTTAGTTCTTCAAGAAATCTCCATACTGTTTTCCATCTGGCAGTACTAATTTATACCAGTACCATGCTGTTTTGGTTATTATAGCCTTGTAGTACAATTTGAAGTCAGGCAATATGATGCTACTAAATTTGTTCTTTTTTTTTTTTTTTGAGACAGGGTCTCACTGTGTTGCCTGGGATAGAATGCAGTGGATTCATCATAGCTCACTGCAAACTCAAACTCCTGTGGGCTCAAGCCATCCTCCTGCCTCAGCCTTCCAAGTAGCTGGGACTACAGGCATGAACTACTATTTTCAGCTAGTTTTTATCTTTTGTTTTTTGTAGAAATTTGGGTCTAACTCTTGCTCAGGCTGGTCTTGAATTTCTGGCCCTAAGCAATCCTCCTGACTTGGCCTCCCAGTGTGCAAGAATTAAAGGTGTGAGCCACCATACCTGGCCCAGATTTTTTTCTTTTGCTTAGGATTGCTTTGGCTATTCAGGCTCTTTTTTGATTCCATATGAAATTTAGTATTGTTTTCTTTCTAATTCTATGAACAATGATGCTTGTATTTTCATGGGAATTGCATTGAATCTGTAAATCACATTGGGCAGTATCAACATTTTAACAATATTGATTCTTCCAATCCATTTGTTTATGTTATCAGCAATTTCTTTCATTAGTGTTTTGTAGTTTGCCTTGTATAGATCTTTCACCTCATTGGTTAGGCATATTCCTAAGTTTTTTGTTTGTTTGTTTGTTTTTGGAAGCTATTGTAAATGGTACTTGAGTTCATGATTTGATCCTCACCTTGGCTGTTATTAGTGTATTGAAATGCTACTAATTTGTATACATTAATTTTGTAACCTGACACTTTACTGAATTTATCAAATCTAGGAGTCCTTTGGAGGAATCTTTAGGGGTTTATAGATATAAGATCATATCATTGGCAAACAGGGATAGTTCGACCTCCTCTTTTCTAATGTGGATGCCCCTTATTTCTTTATCTTGCCTGATTGCTCTGGGTAGGACTTTCCATATTATGTGGAATAGGAGTGGTGAAGGTGGGAACCCTTGCCTTGTTCCAGTCTTAGAATGAATTCTTTCAACTTTTCCTGAGTCTGTATGATGTTGGCTGTGGGTTTGTCATATGTGGGTTTTATTCTTTTGAGGTATGTTAGTTATATGCCTAGTTTTCTAAGGGTTTTTAATCATGAAGCAGTGTTGGGGATTTTATCAAATGTTTTTTTCTGCATCTACTCTAATGATCATATCCATATGATTTTTATTTTTTATTCAGTTCATGGGGTGAATCACATTTATTAATTTGCATGTTGAGTCATCCTTGCATCCCAGGAATAAAATTCACTGTATCATGGTGAATTTTTAAAAATTTGCTGTTGAATTTTGTTTGTTAGTATTAATATTTTATTGGGGGGTTTTGCATCTATGTTCATGAGGGATATTGGTCTGTAGTTTCCTTTTTTGTTGTGTGCTTTCTTGATTTTGGTATCATGGTGATACTGTATACATTAAATGAATTAGGGAAGATTCTCTTTTTCTCAATGTTATGGAACAGTTTCAATAAAATAGGTAACAATTCTTAGTAGGTCTGGTAGAATTTGGCTGTGAATATGTCTGGTCCTGGGTTTTTTTTGTTGGAAGATTTTTTATTAATGATTCAATGTTGCTACTCGATATTAGCCTCTTCGGGATTTCTAGTTCTTCTTGATTCAAGCTTGGGAGGTTATGTATTTCAAAAATTCACTCATTCCCTCTAGATCTTCTAGTTTGTGTGCATAAATGTGTTTGTAGTGGTATCAGATGACCGTTTGAATTTTTATGATATCATTTGTAATGTCTCCTTAATACTTAGAAATATACTTAACAAAGTAGGTGAAAGATCTGTACATGGACAACTAAAAAACACTGATGAAAGAAATCATAGGTGACACAAACAAATGGAAAAACATCCCGTGCTCATGGATTGGAAGAACTGATGTTGTTAAAATGTCCATACTGCCCCCCCCCAAATTGATTTATAGTTTTATTCCACTGTGATCTGAGAAGATACATGGTATTATTTCAATTTTTTCAAAATTTACTGAGACTTGTTTTGTGATCTCATATATGTTCTATCTTGGAAAATGTCCTATGTGCTGGTGAGAAGAATGTATATTCTGCAGTTTTGGAGTAGCATGTTCTATAAATGTCTGTTAGGCCCCTTGGTTCTAGCATTCTGTTTAAATCCAGTGTTTCTTTGTTGATTTTTTGCCTTGATGATCTATCTAGTTCTGTCAGTGCAATGTTGAACTGCCCCATTATTATTATGTTGCTGTTTATTTCATTTCTTAAGTCTAGTGGCATTTAATTTATCTGGGAGCTCCAGTCTTAGGTATATATATATTCAGGATTGTTATATCTTCTCATTGAATTGATCCTTTTATCATTATATAATAACTGTCTTTGTCTTTTTTTTTGCTGTCTTTGATTTAAAGTCTGCTTTATCAGATATAAGAACAGCTACTCCTACTTGATATTGGTTTCCATCCACATGGAATATTATTTTCTACCCCTTTACTTTGAGTCTATGAGACTCTTTATGAGATAAATGGGTTTTGTGGAGACAGGAGATATTTGAATTATGTTTTCTTATCCATTCTGTCAATCTATATCTTTTAAGTGGGACATTTAGATCTTCTACATTCACTGTTCATATTGATAAATGAGATACTGTTTCAGTCATTATGTAGACTGTTACCTAGTTACTTTATTGTCTCCCTTGTGTTACTGTTTTATAAAAGCTGTTATTATTTACTTTTGAGTGTTTTTATACTGGTAAATATTGACCATTCTTTTTAGCGTTTAGAAAACTTGTAATCATTTCTTGTAGTGCAGCTCTACTGGTGACAAATTTCCTTAGTGTTTGCTTGTTTGGGAAAGATTTTATTTCTCCTTTATTTATTAAACTTAGTTTTACATGATAAGACATTCTTGGCTGACAGTAATTCTGTTTAAGAATACTAATCATGGGACCTCAATCCTTTCTGGCTTGTAAGGATTTTGCTGAGAAGTCTGCTGTTAGTATTTTTTTTAAATTTTTTTATTTCAGCATATTATGGGGATACTGCTGTTAGTATTTGATTTATGAATCTGGGAGCTCTGGTGTTAGGTGCATATATATTCAGGATCATTATACCTTCTTGTTGAATTGATCCCTTTATCATTATATAATAACCATCTTTGTCTCTCTTTTTTACTGTTTTTGATTTAAAGTCTGTTTTATCTGATGTAAGAACAGGTACTCCTGGTTACTTTTGGTTTCCATTCACATGGAATTTTTTTGTTAGTTTCCTTTATAAATTAGTTGTTGGTTTTGTCTTGCAGCTTATAGAATTTTCTCCTTCACTTTGACTTTGGCTCAACCTATGACTATTTTACCTCAGTGGTGTCCTATTTGCAGTGAATCTTCCAGTAGTTCCAAGACCTTCTTGTATCTGGATGTCTAAATTTCTAGCAAGACAAGGAAAGTTTTTTCCATTATTTCCTCAGACATGTTTTTCATGCTTTTCTTCTTCACCCTCAGGGACATTTATGATTCTTATGTTTAGCCATTTTACATAATCCCATATTTCTCACAGACTTTATTCATTTGTCTTGATTTTTTTTTTTTCTGACTAGGTGAATTCAAAAGCTGTGTCTTAAAGCTCTGAAATTATTTTTTCTGCTTGGCCTACTCTGTTGTTTAAACTTTAAACTTGTTGTTTAATCTTTTTCCCATTGTATTTTGAAATCCTCTAAATGACTCTTTCATTTCCAGTTCCGTTATTTTAAAAAAATTTCTATTTCTATAGTGATTTTTCATTCATATGGTGAGTTATTATTAGTTTTTGCTTCTTTCTGTCAGTTGTTAACTTTCTCTTCGATCCTATTGAGCTTACTTGTGATCCATATTTTGAATTCCATTTCAAAAATTTCCTTTTGGTTAGAGTTCATTGCTGAAGAGCTAGTGTGATCCTTTTGGGGTCTAAAAGCAGTTTGTTTATTCATATTGTTAGAGTTCATGTCCTGGTTCCTTTTCATCTGAAAACTATTCCTTAAGCTCAAAACATATAGCATTGTAGTTCACCTGTTCTCCTCTGCTAGGAACTCTGCTGCCACATGTAAAGAGAGAGCAGTACACTGCCTTTTGGCTCATTCAGGTAGGTACCTACTGTTGGGTTGCTGATGATTTGTGTTGATTGGAGTGCAGACACTTGGGAGAGTGTTTGGATGTCAGTGATAGTGGACTATGTTGCATAATCCCCAGTTCCCAGGCCCCTGGATGGTGTGCTTCAGTCCTGGGGTAACCAGACCAAGACCAGGCTGGCAAATTTGCCCTCAAGTTTCCCTTAGTTAAGATGCTGGATGTGATGGTGAAAAGTGGGGTTATTTCCTGCTCCAGAAGACCACTCAGGGAGAGAAGGGTGGAGTACACTTCTAAATAATCCATAGGTCAAAGATGAAATCACCATGGAAATTTGAAAAAAGCATTAAACTGAGTTATAATTAAAATATGACATATCAAATTTTGTGTGAAGCACCCCAAGCCATACATGAAGGGAATTAAATGCATATACAAGAAAGGATAGCATAAAATATAAGAAAACATAACGTTGAATGTATATATAAGAAGATTGAAAATCAATGATCTACATATCTATCTCAAGAAATTAGAAAGCTAGAAACCATTCAAACTCAAAGAAAATAAAAAGAATGGAACAATAAAGATGAGAGTAGAAATTATTTCAATTGAAAACAAACTTACAATGGGAAAATTCATCAAGACCAAAAGTTGGTGTCCTTAAGAAGTTTGGTAAAATTGATATACCTCTGGAAAGAAATAATCAATGTAATTTAACATATTAACAGGCAAAAGAGAAAAATCACAGGGTCTTATAAACTGATGCAGGCAAAAACACTTGACAAAACGAAATACCCATTCATGAAAAAAACACTCAGAAAACTATAAAAAAGAAGAATTTCCTTAATTTAATAAAGAATATTAACACAAAACCTACAGCTAATAGCATACTCATTAGTAAAAGACAAAGCAAGTATATTTTCACTTACTACTCTTATTTAACATGATAATGAGAGTTTGATCCAACTGTATAAAGCAAGAAAAGAAGAAAAAAGCATACATATCATAAATGAAGAAATAAAACTCTCTCTATTTATAAATGATATCATGGTCTTCAGTGTAGAGCCTAAGAATATCAAACAAAAACAAAAACTCTACAACTAAAAAGTGAGTTCAGCAAAGTTACAAGATAGAAGATCAACACAAAAAATAAATTACATTTCTATATTAGCAATAAAAATGTGGAAACTGAAGTTACAAAGATAATACCATAATATTATTTATAATCACTCAAGAAATGCAATAGTTAGTATACAACTAAAAGCAATTCGATTGAGAATGTATGGTCTTTTTAAAAAATGGTGTTGGAGAAATTGGACACCCATTATTTAAAAAGTACAGTGATATAAACATTACAAACATCACAACTTGCATAAAAATAAACTCAAATAATATACTTAAATGTAAAATGTAAAGCTATAAAACTTTTTGAAGAAAACATGGGAGAACACTGTTGGGACTTATGGCTTGCTGAAGAGTTCTTAGGCATAATACCAAACACATGACCCATAAAAGAAAAATTTGATGAATTGGACTTCATTAAAATTGAAAACTTTTAATATGCTAAAAACCCCATTAGATGATGAAAAGACAAGCTACAGACATGGGGGGGGAGGAAATATTTGCAAACCATATCTCTGACAAGGTATTTATATATAGAATATTTAAAGAATTCTCGAAACTCAAAAGTACAGAACAAATAATCCAATTAGAAAAAAACATGAACAGACATTTTACTGAGTACTATATGCAGGTGTAAAATAAGCACATGAAAAGATATTCACAATCACTAGTCATTAGGAAATGTAAATTTAAACCATAATAAGATATGAATATACATATATTTGAAGAACTAAAATAAAAATGTAGTGATCAGATAAAATGTTGGTGATGATTCATAGAAATGCTTTCTTCATACATTGTTGGTTGGAAGGCATAATGGCTTCACCTTTTTGGAAAACAGTTTGGAAGTTTCTTTAAAAAATAAACCTATGCTTATTATACAAAACAACAATTGCATTTCTGGTCATTTATCCCAGAGAAAAGAGAACTTGCATCCACACAAAAACTTGTACGTGAATGTTTTATGGCAGCTTTTGTCATAATACTTAAATATTCCTTTCATAAGTGAAACATCCATACCATGAAATTACTACTCGGCAGTGGAAAGGAATGAACTATTGATACGCACAGCAACTTGGATGAATATCTGGGGAATTATTATAAGTGAAATAACCAATCCCAAAATGTCACTTAATATATTTTTTATTTATATAATGTCCTTGAAATTATAAAATTATATAAAGGGAGAACAGATTAGTAGTTACCCGGAGTTTTGGAAATAATTCACCTTGTAAAATGAGTTGAATGTTCCCTCCTCTTATGTTTTCTGAAAGAGATTGTGTAGAATTGATGTTAATTCTTTAAACATTTTGTAGAATTCCCCAGTGAAACCATCTGCTCCTGAAGATTCTTTTTCAGAAATTTTGAAAATATGAATTCAGCTTCCTTAATAGCTATAGGAGTACTAAAATTGTCTATTTTATATTGATTGAGTTGTGATAGTTTTTGGCTTACAAGGAATAATTAGTCCATCTCATCTAAGTTTCAAATTTTTGTGCAGAATCCTATCCCTTATTATACTTTTAATGTCTACAGAGCCTATATTTATGTCTTCTGTTTCATTCCTGATATTGGTAATTTGAGTCTTCTCTTTTTCTTTATCAGTTTTGCTATATGTCCATCAATTGTATTGATCTTTTCAAGAAACAGCTTTTAGTTTCATTGAATTTTTTCTGTTTTCAATATTATTGATTTCCTTTCTTTATTCCTTTCTTATGCTTGCTTTGGGTTTATTTTTCTTATTTCTTAAAGTGGGAGCTTAGATGATTGATTTGAGATTTTTGCTCTTTCCAATGCTTATAAACATTCAGTCATATAAATTATCCTCTCAGCCTTGCTTTAGCTGTGTCCCATGAATTTTGATATGTTTTATTTTTATTTTCATTAAGTTCAATGTACTTTTAAAATTTCCTTTGAGACATCCTCTTTGATCAATCAATTATTTATGAGTGTGTTGTTTAGTTTCTAAGTGGATATATTCTTGTTATCTTTCTATTATGAACATTTAGCTTGATTCCAGTTTGACCAGAGAACACAAACTGTATGATTTTTCTTCTTTAAATGTTGAGGTTTGTTTTACATCCCAGGTTACAGTCTGTCTTCATAAATGTTCCGTGAACACTTGAAATGGTGTTTATTCTGCGTTTGTTTTTAGAGTATTCTATGTATGTTGATTATGACCTATGGATTGACCGTGGTGTGGAATTTTTCTATTTCCTTGCTGATTTTCTTTCTTGTTGTTCTATCTAATTTTGAGAGAGGGGTGTTGAAGTCTTCAATTATATTTGCAGATTTATCTATTTCTCTTTTCAATTTTATTAGATTTTGTTTCACATATTTTGCTATTCTGTTGTTTGGTGCACACACATGTAATTGCTAGGTCTTCCTAGTGGATTGACCATTTTCTGGTTGTTTAATGTCTCACTCTGTCATTGGTAATTTTCTTTGCTTCAGAGTCTACTTTATTTGATATTAACATGATTAATCCAGCTTTATTTTGATGTTTGAATGGTACATTTTTTCCATACCTTTAATTTTAAGCTATGTACTTTGAAGAGAATATAGTTTGGTCATTAAAAAATGTTTTATAACCGTCTTTTAATTAAGGTCTTCAGACCATTTATATATAATGTAATTATTGATATCTTAGGGTTTAAGATTATAATTTTATTTGGTTTTCCTTTTTCTTCACTGATTTTTTTCTTTTTTCTACTTTCCTGTGTAATTTTAACATTTGTTAGAATTCAATTTTGATTTATCTGTAGTGTTTTTGAGTGAATATCTTTGTACAGACTTTTAGTGGTTGATGAAAGTATTATGTTATGCATACATAACTTATGACAGGTTACTTGTGTCAACATTTTACCTGTTCAAGTGAAAGGTACAAACCCTACCACACTTTTATAATAAAATTGTCTTCACTATTTCCTCTAAATACGTTGAGAACCACATCAGATCATGTTACAGTATTTTCTTTAATCATCAAACATAATTTAAAATTCTGAAGAGGAGAAGGATAGTCTATCTTATTTGTAAACATTTTTGTTTTTCACTTGTTCTTTCTTATTTCCTGATGCTCCAAGATTCTGTGTTTTATTGTTTTCCTTTGTGTTTAGGTCATGTCCTTTAACCATTTTTTTAAAAGATAGAACTGCTGGAGACAAATTTTCTTTTTTCCCCCTCATCTGAGAATGTTTTTATCCCTTGATTCCAGAACTATATTTTCCCTGGATATAGAATTCTTGATTGACAGTTTTCTTTTAGCATTTGAAAATTGTGTCATTTTCTTCTGCCCTCCATGACTTTTAATGAGAAACTGCTGTCATTTATACTGCTTTCCCCCAACAGATAAAGTGGCATTTCTCTCTCACTGTTTTAAAGACTTTTTATTTGTCTTTAGTATTCAGAAGTCTGATTATGGTGTGTATTTCCATGAATTCCTTGTGGCTTATGCAGTTAAGGATATACTCATCCCCTTTAATTGGTAGATTATGTCTTTGGAACATTTTAATAAATTTTAGTAATTACTTATTTGAATACTTTTAGCTTCATTATTTCTCCTCTCTTTCTGAGGCTCCAATAACTTATATGCTCATTTTTATTTTCATTTTTAGTTCTACATGTCCCAAAGGCTCTGTTCATTTCTTTAGCCTATTTTCTCTCTGTTGTTTAAACTGGATAATTACTATTGCTTCATCTTCAAATTTATGGATTCTTTCCTCTGTCCTCTCCATTTTTCTCTTAAGCCCATCTAATAAAGTTATTATTTCAATTATTGCATTTTTAGTCCTAAAATTTTGGGGGGAGGAGTTTCTTTCTATCTTCTTTGCCAAGATGTTATCTTTTATCCATTTATTTCAAGCATGTTTCCAGTTACTTGCTTAAGCATGTTTATAATGATTGTTATAAAATCCTTGTTAGAGGCCAGGCATGGTGGCTCATGCCTGTAATCCTAGCACTCTGGGAGGCTGAGGCAGGCTGACTGTTTGAGCTCAATAGTTTGAGACCAGATTGAGCAAGAGGGAGACCCCATCTCTACCAAAAATAGAAAAAAATTATCCAGGCATGGTGGTGCATGCCTATATTCCCAGCTACTTGGCAGGCTGAGTCAGAAGGATTTCTTGAGCCCAGGGATTTGAGGTTGCTGTGAGCTAGGCTGATGCCACGGCACTCCAGCCCAGGCAAAAGAGTGAGACTCTGTCTCAAAAATGAATAAATAAATGAAATGAAATCCTTGTTAGAAAATTCCAATCTCTGTGTCATCTCAGCATTGGTGTCTGTGACTGCCTTTTCACATTCAAATTGAGATTTTCATGGTTCTTGGTATAATGAATGATTTTCAATTATATCGTGGGCACTTTGAATATTGTGCTATAAATCTATGGAACTTATTTAAATATTTTGCTTAAGCAGGCCTTCTTTAATATCATTTCAGTGAGAGAAGTGGTTATCCCTCATTACTGTTAGGTGGGCATGGAAGTCCAGGATTCCCACTCAGCCTCCATTGACATTCAATTTTTACTTAGGGGAACTCCTTTTTACTCCTTGGTATAAATGGAATTTCGGCTCTTGACTAGGTCCCAATTGACATTACTATAGCTGGGAGGTAAAAGGGTGTCTCAAAATTGCTCCCTATATAAGCTCCACTGAGACTGTTGTACACTAGGCCACCTCTTTAAAAATAAGTGCGGTTGGAACTTGCCATTGGGGATGGTGGTGAAATCTCTGACTCTCTACTATGTACCACCCCACTGGGTAGTGGGATGGGCATTTTGTTATTATTAGATGGGGGTGGAAATCTAGGTTCCCCATGTGGTCTCCAGTGACAACAGGGGTTGGGCATTGTTACCAGCAGGTGGGAATCAAAGTTACACTTTCCTATTTAGTCTTCCCTGATAGAAACCTTGTGTTGTTGGGAGGGGTGCATCTTTATAGCTAGATGAAAGAGGAAGTCTTAGTTTCTCATTTGGCCTTTATTGGTGGGAATTGGGGTGAGGCAATATTTTTTCTGACACTGTTTGGCTGTAGTAGGAGGATATTGTCTAAAAGGTTTCTGTCTTGATTGGCTGCCCCTTTTCCTGGTCCATTGGATAAAGAAACTGGCTTTATTGCAGATTTATTTGTTTGTTTTGGTTTTGTATAAACCCATTGGCATTTCTGGTTTTCCAGTTTCTTCAGCACCCAGTTCAGGATATACAAAGCAAAAGGAAAATCAACAGACTCATTGCCATGCTGGCCATAGGTTCTTGAGGTCGCTGGGTTCTCTGCCTTCTTTTCTCCTCTATTCAGATTCTTCTCTCTTTGTTTTATACATAATGTTCAATTAAGGTATACTTGTATAAGGAATAGAGAGAAGTATATCTATTTCATCTTGTTTAGAAGTGGGAGTAAAGACAGTGTATATTTTGCATATGGATAGACGATTAGACCAGTGGAGTAGAATGAGTCTAGAAATGAACCTATACATATACAGATCTTTGATTTATGACAAAGGTGATATTGCAGAGCAGTAGGGAAAGGCTTCTCAATTAATGGTTCTGGGTCAATTAAGGATGCATATGAAGAAATGAATTTTTTGTCATATTTCACACCATGCACAAAAATCAATTGTAGGTATATGTTTTTTAAATCTAAATATGAAAGGTAAAACTATAAAATTTTAGAGGAAAATATAGAAAAATATCCTCATGATTTCTCTACAACACATAAAATGTGCTATATATAAAAATTGGCAAAGTGGAGTACATTGCAAGTAAGACATCAACAAGAAGGTGAAAAAGGAAGGGTAAGAGAATATATTTGTAGTAAATATAACTGACAATGATATATTCAGAATACATAAAATAAAAAGATGGACAATCCAATAGAAAAATAGGCAAAAGACATTTGAGAAAAGAGGATATCCAAATGGTTGATAGACATATGAAAAGTGCTCAATTTCCTTGGTCATGAGTGAAATGCAAATTAAAACTACAAAGAGTTTTCTGGCCATGATGAAATCAAACCAGAAACCTATAATAGAAAGATAACAGGAAAATTTTCAAACACTTGAAAATTAACAACACACTTATAGTAATCTGTGAGTCAAAGAAGAAGTTTCAAAGGAAATTTTAAAAATACTTAGAACTGACTGAAAATGAAAATACATTTTTGTGGTATGCAATTTGTGGGATGCAGCTAAATCAGTGCTACAAGGGAACTTTAAAACATCAAATGCTCGCATTGGAAAGGAGGAAAACTCTCAAATCAATAATTGAAGTTCCTACTTCAAGGAACTTGAAAACAAAATGGCAAAATATACCCAAGGCAAACAGAAGAAAGGAAATAATAAAGATGAGAAAGGAAATTAATGAAACAAAATAAAAAACAATAGAGAAAATCAATGAAACACAGAAGTTACTTCTTTGAAAAGATCAATAAAGTTGGCAAACACTTAGTAACACTGCCAAAGGAAAAGAAAAGAAGATAAAAATTATGAATATCAGTAATGACACAAGGGATATATATATATATATATATATCTCCTTGTTTATATATACATATATATATATATATATATTTACAGATACTGCAGTCACTAAGGGGGATAACAAGGGAATATGACAAAGAAGTCTATGCACATAAATTTGACAAATTAAATGGGATGAACGAGTTTCCATAAGCCACAAATTGCTGAAACTCACTCAATATGAAATATATAATCTGAATAGTCCTAAAAAATTGAGCTCAAAATTTAAAAGGATATGAAAAACAAATCTGCAGATTCAAGTGGTCTCACTAGAGCACTATACAAATTTGAAGAAGAATTTAAACTAATTTTACATCAGATATGGAAGACATTATGTCCCCTTGAGGTTTACAACAGAGCATGGAAAATAAGTCATAAGCAAATAATTATAAGTGTAATCAGTATTAGGAATTATCTATGCACTGCACATCACACTGTATTTCTAAATATTCATCTATCTATACTATAGAGCTACCAAACATTTTTGGGGGGTAAGGATGGGGCAGTATGGGGGTAGGTAGGAAATACAGGGTAAGTGTTCCTAAACAGTGATGTTTAAGTGGTATCTTAAGGATGATTCAGAGTTGGCCAGGTAAAGAATGAGGGGCAAAAACTGAGATGAACAAGAATATTAAGTTCACAGCTGAGAGATAGAAGAGGATATGGAAGATTCAAGGAACTGACAGAGGTCTAATGTGGCTGGAGTAGAAAAAGAGAGGCTGTGAGTGGAAATAGGTAAAACTGGGAAGCCAAACTTGATACTGTAGGTCAAGTTAAATATTTGGGATGTTATCTAATGGGTATTTTGAAGCCATTATTAAAGCAGGGAAGAGATCAAATACTAATTTTAAAAATATCACTTTGGCTAACATGTAGAGAAGGATTGCAGGGGCATAAGGACAGATAGGCTACAATGCTATTATTATTTCATTACTCCAGACAAGAGGTGATAGTGGACAAGCCCAGATTTATAACTGAATGTATGGAAAGAGGAGGATGGAAGAAAAATATTTTTGAGATAAAATATTAAATAATAGGACTTACTGATAGGCGAGTGATGGAGAAGGGCGAAATCAGGAAGACTTACCTTCCTCTGTGCCTGACAGTGTGGTTAATTGCCAGCAACGACTTCATCCCCAGTACATGTAAAATTCCTGGGACAGCACCTGGTATGTAGAAGGTGCTCTAAAAATGTGAACTCCCTTATGTTTTAGCAATATAAACGAAGCAAAAACTAAAGCCCAGAACTCCCATTCCCTGGACATCAATTTCTTCACTGAAGGGACTCTTGGGAGACAATCAACCTCTGAGGCCTCCTTCGCTTTCCACTTAATTTAAACTACCCTTTCTCCTTTCCCTGGGAAAATAGGTTGCTTCATGAAGGATACCCTTGACTATAGTGAATCTTTTCTCTGGGAAGGTATAGTCATTCATGAGGGAAAGTGTTGTCATGAAGCAGGTGGTAAGTTGATGATCACCCTTGGATGAGGCCTCTAGAATACTCTGACATTTTTATAACTTGGGTCAAAAGAGGTGGCCCAAGAACCAAGTCCTGACTGCTTCTATGGTATCCTCAGTTCCAGAGTCCCTATGACTGATGAGGGACATTTGGCTAGTGGCTGGTCCTATGTCAGAGTAAACCACCATTATTTTTCTCTTGGATGGCTGCTCCTACACATAGAGGGAAATGGCTTGGAAGGAGTCCAAAGTAGAGAAGACTGAGAGAGGAATGCAAGAAAAAGTTCTGTCTAGAAATAAAGATAAAAGCAGAGAATGCAGTGGCTTTCCCTGCCCAGGGGGTAGGGAAGGAAGCTGAGTAATAGAATAAACAGACATCAAGGAGATTAAGGGCAAGGGCAAACAAAGGTGGCGGAAGAAAAATAACTTATCTCTAGGGATTCATTCTTGGCTGGTCAAAGTTGGAGTTCTGAGAGACACAGCCAAAAGGAACCCATGAAATCTAAGAACAACAACTTTGTCTTAAGTGGGAGATATATTGGCTGGCTGTGTGACTTGGAAATGCTCCTTCCCCTCTCTGGACTTTAGGATGCCATGAGATGTTGGGACAATAAAACTTCTAAACTCTGGTGATATGTGATTCTAGATAGAGAAAGAAAGAAGTGGATCATATAAGATAAATGAAGTCACTTAGTTATTAGACCATTTTCTTTGGTAGTGGAAAGAGTAGAAGGTAGAAGGGCACAGAAGATTGAGACCCTTTTCAAAAGACACCATGCATAAAGCATTTGGCACAACCCCTGGTAAGTAAATGTAAGATTTACTTGGGCACCCACCAGTGGACTCCTCGGTTTTTACTGAGTACACCTCAAACTTGGGTTTTGGCTTTGGCTACAGTGCCTGTCCTGATTCCTTAAAACTCTTTTCTCATCTCTTGGCTGTTCTGTAAGCTTTGCTTACTCAACTGATAGATAGTGTCCTCATGAAGGATACACAAAAAGGAAAATTATGAAAATCTCAATAATTTGTGCTAGACAACCAAAAAGAAAAATGTCAGTCTAATACATCACTTTAACAGCATCATTTAATTAGAAGAGAGCAGGACCTGTGGGTGAAAGCTTGTTAAAACAGATTTGAGTTTAATATAACAAAGAACATTGTAGCTGCCTATTTTAGTCCATTTGTGCTGCTATAACAAAATACCTGAGACTGAATAATTTATAAAGAACAGAATTAAAAAAGAATTTATTTTCTCAGAGTTCTGGAGGATTGGAAGTCCAAGATCAAGGCACCAGCAGGTTCAGTTGACTGGCGAGTGCTTCTCTCTGCTTCCAAGATGGCACCTATTGCTGCATCCTCTGGCAGAGAGGGACACTGTGTCCTCGCATGGCAAAAGATGGAAAGGCAAGAAGGCCAAACGCTGAATGCTACGTCAAGCCTCTTTTATAAGGGCCTTAATTCCATTCATGAAGGAGGAGCCCTCATGGCCTAATTACCTCTTAAAGACCCCATATCTTAATACCATTACACTGGCAACACCTGATTTTTGGAGGGGACACATTCAAATCATAGCACTGCCTTGGGGTGGTAATGGGGACCCATCATCATGGGTGATCACAGGATGAGTTTTGGAACATAAATTTATATCTTTTATGGTACTTGCTCTCCTTTCAGGTTATATTTGTTAGGAAATTTTAAGTAGCAAGGAAAATGAGTGCCTGAATTAGTTTAGGTTAGACCTTGCTATGTAGAGGTGACTTGGGGTATGTAGAGGGTGTGGTAGTGAGGCAGAATTGTGTGACCCCAGGGAGAATGAGAATGATGACTTAGCATTATTCAAGATATAATCACAGTTCCACTAATCCAGGCATCCATTTGATCTACCTAAGGATATGTCCAATTCTCCCTACTGCCTTCCCTATGTACATACCATGGTTATACTTCGAAAGCGAGGAGGAGCATCTGATTGGTTTAGTTTGTTACTGTGCTTCACATAGGCTTTGCTACATAGACTTCTGACTCCTTCTTATTCAGCCTTTGGATCAGAGGGATCTTGAGGCCCATGGATATCTTCAGCATGCACATAGATTCCCTTAAATATTTGGCAAAGTATAATCAATGTGCAGATTTCTCAGGAGGAAAGTATTTCATTAGAGGTCAATAAAATCAATACTAGAAGAATTTTTTTGGTTTTGGCATGAATCCCTGATTCAATCACATGTGTCCAGGGGTCAGGCTATCAGGGCCCTGAATCACAAGGCATGATAATCTTATACAGAAACAACTGCTTAGAGCTGCTTATTCAGAAGTGGTCAATGCAAGAGGCAGGCATGCAGAGCTTCATGTACTATACATCTGCCAAACAGGTCCTATCTAATCTCCAAATTCTGAAATTATAAATTATCATCATTGTCACCATCATCATATATATTTATAGAGTATTTACTATGGACTAGATATACTGACATTCTCTGAGACAGGCACTTT
Source organism: Mirza zaza (assembly GCA_008750895.1). NCBI lineage: Eukaryota > Metazoa > Chordata > Mammalia > Primates > Cheirogaleidae > Mirza > Mirza zaza. The sequence goes on from VSMD01110823.1 coordinate 57,164, forward strand.
TATAATTTTCCTTATACATATAAGGAAACTGAGGCTTAGAGAGGTTAAATAGCCTACTCAAGGTCACATAGGTAGGAATTGATAGAGCTAAGATTTGAATCTATGCAATTTCTTAATTCAGAGATATGCCTCTTAACTACTAAACCACAAATATTATCTTCAACTCATGTTTGTAAACATTGTTTATTTGTATTGAAAACAGGACTAGCAATCAAAATAACTGTTTATTAAATTGGAAAAAGTCATGCCCAAGAGCCTGAGATGAAAAATACTTCAACTTCTTACTCTTAGGGCAGTTGCCAGAATGAAGATACTACTGTTGGCTTCTTTGTCTGGGAAAATATACCATCACATCAAAGATCCTAAAATATACATATTATTTGTCCAGCAAACCTCTTTCTAGGCAAACATTAAGTATGGCCATAAAGACTTGACTATAGTGGCCCCCTCCAAGCATTATTTTTTATTATTTAAAAAATTTTGATACATTAAAATTTACTTTCTTGGCATACAGTTCTATGGGTCTTATAACCACCAGCATAATCAAGATGTAGAAGTTATATCACTGAAAAAATTATTTTGTGTTGGTACTTTTTACTCAAGCCTTTCACTCACCCCCAACCTCCCTAAGTCATTCCTATAGATTTGTCTTTTCTAGAAAGTTTTACAAATGAAATTATACAGTATGTAGCCTTCTGTGCATGGCTTCTTTTACTTAGCACAAATAATTTAAGATTAATCAACATTTTTGCATGCTTTATTGCTGAATAATATTACATTGTATGAATGTACCAGTTTGTTTATCCATCATCAGTTTAAGTGAATTTGGATTGTGTCAAGTTTTTGATTATGCATAAAGAGCTGTCATAAATACTAACTATACAGGTATTTGTGTGAATATATATTTTAATTTCTCCTGGGTAATTGCATAGGAGTGGAATTACTGGGAATTGAGAGTATGTTTAATATTTTAGGAAACAATTGCTTCCTAAAGCGGCTCTATCAATTTGCATTCCCACCAGCAATATATAAGAGTTGCAGTTGTTCCTAATTCTCATTAGCACATTGTATTGATATCTTTCTTTTTAAAAAATAATTACACCATTCTCATAGGTGTATCTCACTATGGTTTTAACTGCATTTCTCTAATGACTAATGATGTTTAACATTTTATCTGTTAATAGTGTCCTATAAATTTCAGAGCAAAGAAATTCAAGTACAAAATAGTGAACTTTAGTATTAATTATTTAATAAAAAGCTTTATGAAGATATAATTCACATATAATAAATTGCACATACTTCAAATATACAATTTATATTTTTTTCTGCACAGCAAGTACAACAATCAACAAAATGAAAAGGCAAGCCATGGAATAAGAGATCCATACATCCAATAAGGGATTAATACTCAAAATATGTAAGAAACTCATACAATTCAATAGCAAAAATATAAAAAATAGAATTGGCAAAGGACCTGAATAGATATTTATATAATAAAGACGTAGATATGGTCAATAGGTATATAAAAAGGTGATAAACATCGCTAATTATTAGGGAAATGCAAATCAAAACTACAATGAGGTATCATATCATATCTGTTAGGGTTCTATTGTGAAAAAGACAGATAAAAAATGTTGGTGAGGATGTGGGGAAATGGGAACATTTGTACCCTATTGGTAGGAGTGTAAATTGATACAGTCATTATGAAAAACAGTGTGGAGTTTCCTCAAAAAATTAAAATAGAACTAGCATATGATCCAGCAATTCCACTTCTGTGTATATATATCCAAAGAAATGAAATCAGTTTTGAAGAGATATCTGTACCCCCATCCATGTTCCTTCCCGCATTTTTCACAATGGCTAAGATATGGGAACAACTTGTCTGTTGCTAAATGGATAAATAAAGAAAAATGTAGTGTATGGATTAAAAACGTAGTATATATATACAACGGAATATTATTCAGCCATAAAAGAAAGGAAATCTTGCCATTTGGGACAACATAGATGAACCCGGAGGGCATTAAGCTAAGTGAAATAAGTAAAACACAGAAAGACAAATACTGCATGATCTCACTTATATGTGGAATCTAAAAACGTTTAACTAATGGAAATGGAGACAAGGGTATTTATTAGAGATGGAGGGGAGGTGGAAGTTAGGAAATGTTGGTCAAAGAGTACAAACTTGCAGTTATAATATGAATAAATTCTGGAAACCTAATTCACAGCATGGCAACTATAGTTAATAATAATGTTGTTGTTATACCTGAAATTTGTTAAGAGAGTCTATCTTAAGTATTCTCACCTCACAGACACAGAAAAGATTACTATGTCAAGTGATGGATATGTTAATTGGTTTGATTGTACTAATCATTTCACAATGTATATGCATATCAAAACATCATGTTATACACCTTTAATATATATGTATATATTTTATTTATTAAATATATCTTAATAAAGTTGGAATTCCAGTGCCATAAATGTTACGCCTTTTAATATTATTCCACAGGCCTCTAAAGATCAGTTCATTTTTCAATGATTTTTCTCTCTGCTTTGCAAACTGGATAATTTCTATTGACCCTTCCCTCTTGTCATCTCTATTTTACTATTGATCTCATCCAATAATTCTTTTTTAAATAAAATATTATATTTTTGTTCTAAACTTTTCATTTGGTTCATTTTATAATGTTAATTTATCTGCTTAAAATGTCTTTCTATTAATTTCAAAGTGTTTACTTCATAAAGTATGATTATACTTTACTTCATAAAGTATGATAGTTGCTTTAAGATCTTTGTTTTACCAATCCTACATCTGGGATTGAAATCTATTATCTTTTTTCTTGAGAATTGGTCAATTTTCCTAGTTCTTTGTATATTGAATAACTTTGGATTTTATTCTGGATGTAATGAATATTATGGTGAGACTCTAGATCTTGTTAAAATCCTCCAGATAGTGTGGATTTTTGTTTTATTTCTTTTTTAAACAATAGGTGCAACCTGGGTGGTTTCAGACCACAAATTCTGCCTTGTCTTTTGTTGCTGATAATTCCACTGTCAGTTAAGTTTTCAAAGTCTTCTGTTATGCTATATTTGGTCTGTCCCATCCATGTGCCACTTAGAAGTTAGTCTGGGACTTGGGTGGTGGTTTATATCATAGTTCCATAGTAAAAGCTTTTGCTATGCTGCTTTGGATCTCTCCCTCACATACACAGCATAGGGGTACACCTGGAACTTTTGTTGGTTCATAAACAGAATTAGGCGATCACCTAATGAAATTTCTTTATTCTGGGATTTCTCTCACATTGTCTTGATTACAGGGTGTTGTTTTCTCCGTACTTTAGTTAGAAAGATGAGATTTCTTTCAGAGTTATAGCCAACTGTGGTGCCATGCAGTTATGCACAACTGAGGCCATCTTCAAAACAAAATGGTGGGAGGAAAAGAAGTAAAAAAAAACCCCCAAACTCAGAGTATTATATAGATATTCTTTGAGCTTCAAAGTACTATTTTCCCAGGTCCTTTGGGCAGAAAGATGGTTTTTCTCTTGAGGCTTTAGGCATCTGTACTACCATTGCTGTAGTATAGCTCCATTACTAGAGCCACTCTTGAGGCAGGGCCTGGAGAGAAAGAAATGAATAAAAACACTCTCTGGTTCAGATTGGTTCTCTTTGCCAATCCTCTTGCCAGCAAGACATGATTTCTTTCAGGGTTTTCATTGTCCATACCTGTTACGTTGTTCTGCATTGGAATTGCTGTAAGGCCAAAGCCAAGAAAAAAAGAGGGAGAAAACCCCAGGAAACTCACTCCCATATAAGTCCTTCTTCAGTTTTTGACTTCCTCCTGAGTCTGACTACTATAGTAAACTTTTCAGAGTCCTTAGATATTTGCTTTTTGTATTTTTGTCCAGAGATTTTAGTTATAATTAAAGGGTGAGACAACTGTCATGGGCTTGATCCATCATTGTTGGCACCAGAAAATTTCCTAGGATTATTTTTAATTGAAATTTTAATTGAGATCATTATTGGTTCACATGCAGTTGTAAGAAATAACACATTGAATAGACGTTTCTCTAAAGAAGACGTACAAATGGCCAAGAAGTATATGAAAAGATGTTCAACATCACTAATTATGAGGGAAATGCAAATCAAAACCACAATGAGATATCAATTCACACCTATTAGGATTATCATTATTTTAAAAAACACAAAAGATTACCATTGGTGAGGATGTGGAGAAACTGAATCATTTGTAAACGATTGGTAGGAATGTGAAATGATGTAGCCATTATGGAAAACAATATGGAGGTTCTTTGAAAAACTAAAAATAGAATTACCATATGATCCAAGTAATCTTATATCTGAGTATTTACCCAAAAGTATTGAAATCAGGATTTTAAAGAGGTATATGCATTTTTTATTCATTTCAGCATTATTCACAGTAGCCAGGAGGTGGAAACAACCTAAATGTCCATCAATAGATGAATGGATAAAGAAAATGTGGTACATACATACAATAAAATACCATTCATCCTTAAAAAGGAAGAAAATCCTGCCATTTACAACAACATGGAAGAATTCTGAAAATATTATACTCAGTGAAATAAGCCAGATACAGAATGACAAATACTACAGGATTCCACTTACATGAGTTATCTAAAATAGACCAACTCATAGAAACAGAAAATAAGATGGTGGCTGGTTGCCAGGGACTAGGAAGAAATGGGAATGCGGCATTGCTTTTCAATGGGTACAGAGTTTCAGTTTTGCAAGATGAAAAAATTCTAGAGATCTTCTGTGTAACAATGTGCATACAGTTAACAATACCATATTGTACACTTTAAAAATTAAGAGGGTAGATCTCATGTTATGTGTTCTTAACACAAAAAATAGAAATAATGTAGAGAGGTCCCTTTTACACTTTTCTCAGTTTCCCCCAGTGGTAACATTTTGCAAAACTATAGCATAGTATTACAACAAAGATATTGACATTAATATAGTCCATTGATCTTATTCAGATTTTTGCAGTGTTTTACTTATTTGTATGTATCTGAGTGTGCATCATAAGTTCTATAAAATGTTATTGCCTATGTAGATACATGTATATGCACCACAGTCAAGTTATTAATCAGTCCCAACATTGCAGTCCCACATCAAAAGTAAAGTTACTGTCCAGTCCCAAGGATTCATACTATTGCCCTTTTCTAACCATATCTATCATCCTCCTTCCCCTTACTTCTGATCTTCATTTTTAAGATTTTGTCACTTAAAAAATGTTATATAAATAGAATCATAAAGTATGTACCCTTTTGCAATTGATTTTTTTCATTCAGCATAATTCCTTGGTGATTCAGCTTGTTGCATGTATCAATAATTTGTTCTATTTTATTGCAGGATTAGTGTTGCATGGTGTGCATTGACCATGGATTGAATTTTTTTGTTTTTACTATTCAGTTTTTTAAAGTAGCTTTATTAAAGTAATTTACATACTACACAATTCATCTATGTAAAGTATAAAATTCAATGGTTTTTCATCTATTCACAGATATGTTCAACCAGCATCACAGTCAATTTTAGAACATTTTCATCAATTCAAGAAAATTCCCCTATCCCTTTAACTGTTCCCCGCATTCATCTCCCTAGTCACCTGTCCCACTCCAGGCCCTAAGGAACCACTAATCTACTTTTTATCTCTATATATTTCTTTATTGTGGACATTAATATGAATGGAATTACATACTATATGGTCTTTTGTGCTCAACCATGTTGTAGCATGTATTAGTACTTAATTCCTTTTTTGGAAGATTTTTTGGAATATATATTCCATTATATAGCTATGCCACATTTTGTTTATCCATTCATCGATGGACATTTGGGTTGTTTCTACATTTTGTCTATTATGAATAATGCTGCTATAAACTTTTGTGTACAAGTTTCTGTGTGAGTATATGTTTTAATTTCTCTTGTGCATATACCAAAGAGTGATATTGCTGGGTGTTACATAAATAGGCCAAAGAGGGCCCCTATATATTTGACCCTATGTGATTTACTTCTTTACCGTATACTGCTCAAAGCATGCTGGAACAAAATGCAAATTCTTACAATTCAATTGTTTTAAATACAGCCCAGATAAATATATTTTTAGTTATATATAGCTTGCCTGCTTTTCATACCCCACTAACCTGCACCAAACATCTGCTACCCATAGTGAGACAAACCTTGTAGTTATAAAACAGCTCAAACTGCTGCAACCCTTTGGACCACTTTGACCAAAAGACACCCTGCCTTGATGCTAAGTGACATTTCCTAGAAACATAAGCTCCTTTTCTTATTCCCCTTTCTCTGGTAGTTTCCTTTTCCTCTACCTCTTCTGGGTGGTGACCCCACACTGGTGGAAGGTTTCCTCCTATGAGGGATTTCCCCTCTCATATAATATGTCAAAGTGCCACCCAATAAAGTTTGCCATACAATACTGCCATCTCATGGTCCTATATTTCTTGATCAGCCCCCAAATCCTTGAACTCACCACATTGCATTATATAGTGATTCTATGTTTAATAATTTCGGAAAATGCCAGACTGTTTTCCAAAGCAGCTGAACCATGTTTACATTCCCACCATCAGTGTATGAGGACTCCAATCTCTCCACATCTTTGCTAACAATTACTGTTGCTTAACTTTTTGATTCCAACTATCCTAGTGGGTGTGAAGTAATATCTCATCATGGTTTTGATTTGGATTTTGATGGTAAATAATGATGTTGAATGTATTGTCATGTGCTTATTGGACATTTGTATATGAGTCCAAGTTTCTAATCAGAAATATGATTTACATATATTTTCTCCCATTCTGTGGGTTGTTATTTCACTTTATTGATGGTATTCTTTGAAGCATGTAAGTTTTTAATTTTAATAAAGAACAATCCAATTTATGCATTTTTCCTCCTGTTTTTCATTCATTAGGTGGCATATCTGAATCCTTTATGTAATCCAAGATCATAAAGATTTACTGCTATGTTTTCTTCTAAAAGTTCTAAGAGTTTTATATTTTTAGTTCTTACATTTAGGTCTTTTTTATTTCAGCACATTATAGGGGTACAAATGTTTAGGTTACATATGTTGCCCTTGCACCACATGAGTCAGAGCTTCAAGCTTGCCCTTTAATCATTTTTGAATTATTTTTTGTATATGATGTGAGGCAGGGGTCCAAATTTGTACTTTTGTATGTGGCTGTTCAGTTGTCCCAGCATCATTTGTTGAAAGGATCATTCGTTCCTCACTAAATGATCTCATCATCCTTGTTGAAAATCAGTTGATCAGAGCAGTATGACTTTATTTATGCATTCTCGGTTGTGGCCCATTGACTTATATGCCTATCCTTGTGCCAGTTCCACACTGTCTTGATCATCATTGCTTTGTAGTAAGTTTTGGGATGAGAAAGTGTGAATCCTCCTACTTTATTGCTCTTTTTAAAGGATTTTTATGGCTATTCTTGGTCCCCAGCAATTCGAGATAAGTTTTAGAGTCAGCTTGTCAATTTCTAGGGAGAAGTCAGTTGGGACTCTGATAAGAATTGCATTGAATCCTTAGAAAAATTGGGGGATCATTGCCATCTTAATAATGTAAAGTCCTTTGATCCATGAACAAAGATATTTTTATCATTTATTTAGATCTTTTAAACAATATTTTGTATTTTTCAGAGTATAAGTTTTTCCCTACTTTTGTTAAATTTATTGCTATATATTTTATTCTTTTTTGATACTTTAAAAATGGATTTTCTTAATTTTATTTTTAAGTTGTGCATTGCAAGTATATAAAAGTACAATTGATTTTTGCATGCTAATCTTATATCCTGCAACAATAGTTCATTGATTACAGTGTATTTATATCCTTGTCTTTTTCCTGATATTAGGAGAAAGCATGGCTTTTCATTATTAATTATGATGTTAGCTATAGGTCTTTCATAGATGCACTTTATCAGATTGAAGAAGTTCTCTTCTATTACTAGTTTGTTAAGTGCTTTTCTCATGAGAAGATGTTGGATTTTGTCAAATTATTCTTCTGAATTTATTGAGATGATAATGTGTTAGTTTTTATTCTATTGATATAGTGCATTACAATAATTATTTTATTATTAAAGCAACCTTGCATCCCTGAGAGAAATCTCACATAGTCATATTGTATAATTCTTTTTATATGTTGTTGAATATGGTTTGATAGTATTTTATAGAGAATTATTACATTGATGTTCATAACAGATGTTGGTCTGCAGTTTTATTTCCTTGTGATATCTTTGTTTGGTTTCATTAACAGTGTAATACTTGTCACAAAATGATTTGGGAACTGCTCTTTCCTCTTCTATTCTTGGGAAAAGTTTGTGAAGAATTGGTATTAATTCTTATTTGAGTGTTTGGTAGAATTCATCAATGAAGAAATATGGGCCAGGGATTTTCTTTTCCTTTTTTAAATTTATTTCAGGATATTACGAGGGTACAAATATTCAGTTATTACCTCAAATAGGTTTCCAGCCTTTGTGAGTTTTCATTTTCACCCTCATAGATGCCTATGATTCATATATTTGTCCATTTTACATAATCCTATATTTATTGTTGGCCTTGTTCATTTCTCTTAATTCTCTGTTCATTATTTTTGACTGACTGAGTTAATTTGAAAGAGTTACCTTCAAGCTCTAATATTCTTTTTTCCTCATGGTCTAGTCTATTCTTAAAACTTTCCACTGTGTTTTGTATTTCCTTAAATTAATATTCATTTACAGAAGTGCTATTTGGTTTTTCTTTAATATATCTATCTTTTTATTGAATTTTTCATTAATTTTCTTTATTGCTTTCCTGGTTTCTTTGAGTTGGTTTTCCATTTTCTCTTAAATTGTGTTGAGCTTCCTTACAATCCATATTTAGTATTCTTTATCTGTCATTTTAATTTTTTCAATTTGGTGGGTATCCATTGCTAGAGAGCTAGTGTTTCCTTTGGGGATGTACTTTTGCTCTAATTTTTCATACTTCTGAAGGTCTTTCTCTGATTCCTTCTCATCTGGAGCAGCTGTTTCTTCTTATTTGGGGATTTTATTTTGTTTAGATGGGGCTTCCCCTGCACACACACATACTCATACACGTGTGCTTGTAGCATATGTTGGGTAAGAACCTATGACTTTGTTTGTGGGTGTTTTGATAGTGATCTACGTTCTGGATAGATGCCTTGGTTATAGATATCCTCGGTGTGGTTTTTCTCAGTTGCTAGTTGATTGTAGGCTGTAGCAGTGGTGAGCAATGTGTGTGAGCAGATTCTGTGTCACACTTTGATGAGAGAGCATGGAGGTCTTTGAAATCCTTTCTTTCCCCAGCCCTATGGTCTTAGCAATGTGAATTGTATTGGCAAGTGCAGTTTAATCTCTGAGAAAGTAGATGGTGCTTGTGCTTGAGAATAGAGCTCACTCTGTATAATTGAGTCAGTAACTGCTGTAAAGGGCTGTGCAAAATGACCTTCCTGTCAGTAGGTGGTGCTTGCCAGAAGGAACAAACTGTAGTGTTGTTTTTGAGATCTTTAACCATCTCTAGTCTCTCAGGTGGATTACACGAATGACTCAGGTGGTGGGTGGGTCCCTGGAACTTCCAGATGAATCCTTATTCTCTGCCACAGTGGAGGTGGGTAGGGAGTGAGGCTGGGCAGGGCTGTATTGTATGAGCTTGCCCTCAGGCTCCACAACAGCTGGTAATGTAGCTGTGTCAGCTGGGTTCAAAGGTCTGCTCCCAGCTTCTGGGGAAAGCTGCCAGAGAGGTGCTGACGTGGTCCTACCCAACCAAAAAGTCTGTTTGTGGAGATGGGTCTGTCTGAGATTCACAATTTGGCTGTATGGCTCTCAAATATCCAACCAGCCTGTGTGTCTGACCTGCTAGTGTGCATCTCCACGAAACACCAGCAGGTAGGGAGCTCCCAAATTTGGCAACCTGGATCCACTAAAAGTCCTCAAGGGAAGAGGAATAGGCTTCACTCTCTGTGGAGGCCTCAGCCTGGAGAATGTGCCCATTGGAGAGAGGCAGCCACTCACCAAATTCACAGCTCCAACTTCTCTCCTGGTTCAAATGTGTGGGTAAGGGGTTATAGCTCCCAGTCAGGCTGAGTACCTGAATGCACCAGGCCTGGCTTCTATGGCTCCCAATGGTGGGCTCTTTCTTACCAGAGGATCCACCCTAATCAAACAGGGCAGTTTTCCTGTGGTGGGGATGGACACTCCCCAAGATTGCTGCATCTTAGAACACCACAGTATTCTTCCATCAATTCTGTCCATGTGGGCTTCCTTGCCATCTGAACCCAGCTCCCAGATCTCCTCCCTGTGTCCCCAGTAACCTGCTTGAGTCTAGGAGGCACAGGGTCTGGCATGCTTGTCTGTACCACTGATGTGTGACTCCATGAAATGCCAGTAGGAAGGAAACTCCCAAATTGGAAACCCCAGGTCCACTGCAGGCTTACAAAGGTAAAGATGTGGGACTCATTCTCTGGAAACCTCAGCCTGCAGCATGTACCTGTTGGGGAGAGGTGGCTGCTCACCAAATTCTTGGTTCAAACTGTATTCCTGGTTGCAGTGGTTGGAGGAGGGGTGGAGGATGAAAAATTTGAGTGGAAGAAAGCCAGCTCTCCATCTTCCTGTGACAATATACTTGTATGGGAGCCCCACACAAAATGACTAACTCTGGGATCATGCAAGTTCTCCTGACTATTCCATGTTTGCCACTATGCCTGGGCTCATGGAGGGTGGAAAGGCCTCCAAGAGACTTGGTAGCCTGCTGGTCACTGAAGGTTTGTGGATGGGAGAGAGGGATCCTATCTTACCCTTTCACTGGGCTCTAAGCCTCTCTGTGTTTGGTCCTTGCAGATACCTTTTTCATTTATCTTCTTAATTCTCTGCTTTGAAATTTTCCTCCCTGAGGTCCTGGGCAAAGTTGGGCAATTCTCTGTATGATCTATACATGATCCACATCTTTTCTTACCTTTCCTTAATCTGAAATTCTTTCTTCCCTCTGGGACAGTCTGTCAATTGGCGTTTTTAGTTGGCCTTCTCTCCTTGAAATGAAAAGAGGAACAGAAAGAAGCCCAGCACTCAGACACTGTACAGACAGTAGGTCCTCATGTCTCTGCTGTACTTGCTGTTCCCTCACACACTCAGGCTCTTGTCTCTTCCACTCACACTCTCTCTAGGAAAACACATTACTCATTTCCCTCAGTTTCCCTCTGCACTTTCCCAGCTTGGTCAATATGGACACACAAAGCTCCTGCTGCATGATGGCCAGATTCCAGAACAGCTTTGCTTTTCTCTTTGAGAGGATGATCCAGGGATAGCAATGGACACTTGTAGCCTGAGCCTCGTGTAAACACAGTGAGCCCCCTTCTCCCTCAAGCTCTCCTATTCTCTTCCTTCCTATCCTCCTCTCCCTCACTCCCCTACAGCTCCAACTAAATGCCCCTTGTTATTGATTTATAATTTTATTCCATGGTAAAATGAGAACACATTTTGTATTATTTTCATTTTATAAAATTCATTGAAGCTTGTTTTATGGACTAATATACAGTCTATTATGGAGAATGTTCCAAGTGCACTTGAGAAGAACATGTATTCTGTTGTTGGGAGGAGTGTTCTAAAGATGCCTGTTGATCCATTTAGTTTATGGAGTTGTTCAAGGCTTCTACTCCCTTGTTGATCTTCTATATAGTTATTTCCATTAGTGAAAGTATGGTATTGAAATATCCAACTATTATTTTTTGAATTTTATATTCCTACCTTTATTTCTGTCAGTTTTTGTTCATTTATTTTTGGTCCTCTGTTATTAGGTGAATATATGTTTATAATTGTTATAATCCAGGTGGAGTCACCCTTTTATCATTAAAAAGTCTCTCTTTATCTCTACTAAAACTTTTTGTTTTAATGTCCATTTTATCTGATATTAGTATAGCCACTCTAATTTTCCTATGGTTGTTGTTTTCATGATGTATCGTTTTCAATCATTTTACTTGCTACCTATTTGTATCTATGAATTAGAAGTGTGTTTCCTATGTAGACAATACAGTTGACTATTGAATAACATGGAGGTTGGGGTGCTAACTCTGTCACTGTTGAAAATCTCTATATCACTTTTGACCCTCCAGAAATTCAACTACTAATAGCCGATTGTTGACTAGAAGCCTTACTGATAACATAAACAATTGATTAATACATATTTTCTATGTTATACATATCATATACTATATTCTTACAATAAAATAAGCTAGAGGAAAAATTATAAGGAAGATAAAATATATTTAAAGTACTATATTGTATTTATTGATACCATAAGCTTAAGTCATCTGTTTATAAGATCAATCATCTGTCTGAAATGGCTGGCAACCATACCTACAGACTTCAATCCATGGTACATATCAAGAAATTTATCTTTTTCTTGTAATGTCATGACTTTTATCTGCTTTTTGGGAGCACTTCCAGCATCACTTGTGGCACATTGTATGGGTCCCACAGTGTTATTCATGGTTTTACAGTATTACACTAAACACAATGAAAAATACAGAAGAACTGTGAAAGATCACTTTTTACTGTAATACACAATTTACTGAAGAGGCCAGCTGCTCACACAGAGATAATCAGTGTCACTCTACATTTTAAGTGGATACTCACAACATTTGAGCTCAACTGCGATAGCAAGGGGTGGCTACAAAATTATTACAGCAATATAATACTACTGCCGTTGATTTTATGTAATTATGATTTAATACTGCATCTTTACATTTGTTTACATTTCCCTTGACTATGAATGGTGTCATGTGTTTGTACGCAAAAGTTTTGATAATAGATTTCTGTATATTTTATGGTAGTAAATGCATATATCTTAAGCATTCATGACATATTTAACTTTTTTGATATTTCTAGGCTACATGGCTCATTTTTTTAGTCTTTCCAAATTGTTGCAAATCTCCAAAATTTTTTCCAATATGTTTATTTAAAAAGCTGCACAGAAATGGACTTGTGCAGTTCAAACCTGTGTTGTTCAAGGGTCAAATGTATATAGTTGGATCATGTTTTTTTAAAAAAATTCAGTCTGACAATCTGTCTTTTGATTGGATTGTTTCATCCATTCACATTTATTTTTTATTTTTATTTTCTTCACTTTTCTAAATAATTTTATTTTTTTATTTCAGCATATTATGAGGGTACAAACATTGTGGTTACGTGTTATAACTTTGCCTCACCCAAGTCAGGATTAGAGGCGTGTCCTTCCCCCAACAATGCTCACCACATTCATTAGCTGTATGTTTATGCACACCCATTCCCTGCAACTCCCAATGAATATTACTACCATGTGAGCACTTTAGTGTTGATAACTTAGTGAAAATTTGATGGTGAGTATATGTGGTGCTTATTCTTCCATTCTTGTGATACTTAACTTCGGATGATGGGCGCAAGTTCTATTCAAGATAATATAAGAGGTGCCAGATCACAATCGTTTTTGGTAATTGCGTAGTATTCCATTTTATACATATACTATATTTCAGTAATCCACTGATGGATTGAAGGGCACTTGGGTTGTTTCCACATCCTTGCAATAGTGAACTGTGCTCCCATAAACATTCGAGCACAGACACTTTTATTATACAATGTCTTTTGTTCCTTTGGGTAGATGCCTAATAGTGGGATTGCTAGATCAAATGGTATTTCTATTTTTAGCTCTTTGAGGTACCTCCAAATTACTTTCCACAGGGGTTGTACCAATTTGCAGTCCCACCAGCATTGTAAGAGTGTTCCCATCTCTACATCCTCGCCAGCATTTGTTGTTTTGGGACTTTTTGATAAAGGCTGTTCTCACCGGAGTTAGGTGATATCTCATTGTGGTTTTGATTTGCATTTTCCTAACGATTAGGGATATTGAGCACTTTTTAATGTGTTTGCTGGCCATTATTCCATCTTTTTTTGAAAAGATTCTGATCGTGTCCTCTGCCCATTTATTGATAGGATTGTTTGAGTTTTTCTTGTTGATTTTTTGAGTTCTATATAGATTCCTGTTCTCAGCCCTTTATTGGATATGTAGAAAGCAAATATTTTCTCCCATTCTGGTGGTTTATTTGCTCTAATGATACTTTCCTTGGCAGAGCAAAAGCTTTTTAATTTGATCAGTTCCCATTTATTTATTTTTATTGCTGCTGTGATTGCTTTGGGGGTCTTCTTCATAAATTCTTTGCATAGGCTGATGTCTGAAAGGGTCTTCCCTAGATTTTCTTCTAGGATTCTTAAGTTTTCATGCCTCAGATTTTAAGTCTGTTATCCATCTTGAATTTATTTTTGTAAGAGGTGAGAGGTGGGTATCCAGTTTCAATCTTCTGCATGTAGTTATCCAGTTTTCTCAGCACATATATGGAAAAGAGATTCTTTTCCCCAGTGTATATATTTTTGTCTGCTTTGTCAAAGATTAGATGACAATATGTGGATGGTTTCATTTCTGGGTTCTCAGTCCTGTTCCAAAGGTCTATATCTCTGTTCTTGTGCCAGTGAATTGCTGTTATAGTTACTATAGCCTTGTATTACAGTTTGAAGTCTGGTAGGTGGTACCTCCAAGTTTGTTCATTTTACTTAAGATTGCTTTGACTATATGAGGTCTTCTCTTGTCCCATACAAAACGTAGAATTATTTTTTTCTAGATCTAATGATGATGGTACTTTGATAGAGATTGCATTAATTCTGTAGATCACTTTGGATAGTATGGACATTTTAATGATGTTGATTCTGCCAATCCATGAGCAAGGTAGATTTTTCCAACTGTTTACATCTTCTACAATTTCTTTTCTTAGTGTTTTGTAGTTGTCTCTGTCTATGTCTCTCACCTCCTTTGTTAAATATATTCTTAAATATTTAATTTTCTTTGAGGCTATTGTAAAAGTTGCTGCATTTTTAATTTTATTTTAGGCTTTACTGTTATTGGAGAATATGAATGCCACTGATTTGTGTGTATTGATTTTGTATCCTGTGACTTTACTGAATTCATTTATAAATCCCAGGAGTCTCTTGATTGAATCCTTGGGGATTTATAGATATCATATCATTGGCAGAGAGTTTGATCTCTTCTGCCTCCATTTGGATGCACTTAATTGCCTTATCTTGTCTAATTAATTGCCTTATCTTTTCTAATTGCTCTAACATGGACTTCCAGCACTATGTTGAATAGAAGTGGAGATAGTGGGCAACCTTGTCTGGTTCTGGTTTTAAGTGGGAATGGTTTCAATTTATTCCCATTCAGTTTCACATTGGCCATGGATTTATCATAAATGGACTTGATAATTTTAAGGTATGACACATCTATGCCTATTTTGTTAAGAGTTTTTATGATAAATGTGTCTAGACTTTGTCAAATGTTTTCTCTGCATCTATTGAGATAATCATATGGTCTTTGTTCTTGCTTTTATTTATGAAGTGAATTGCATTTATAGATTTGCATATGTTGAACCAGCCTTGCATCTCTGGGATAAAGCCCACCTGGTCATAGTGAATTATTATTTTGATGTGCTGTTGGATTCCATTTGCTAAGATTTGGTTGAGGATTTTTGCATCTATATTCATGAGGGATATTGGTCTATAGTTGTGTTTTGTTGTTGTTGTTGTGTCCTTTCCTGACTTCGCTATCTAGGTGATATTGGATTTGCAGGGTGAGTTGGGGAAGATACCATCTTTCTCAATGTTGTCAAATAATTTCTATAGTATAGGTATGAGTTCTTTGTACGTTTGGTACAATTTGGGTGTGAACCCATCTGGTCTGGGACTTTCCTTGTTGGGAGGTTTTTAATTGTTGCTCTAATTTCTGTGCTTGATATTGGTCTGCTCAGGGATTCTACTTCCTCCTGGTTGAACTTAGGTTGTATTTTTGCAACAATTTGTCCATTTCCTCCACATTATGTAGTTTTTGGGCATGTAGGTTTTTATAGTAGTCAAGATAATGTTTTCTATTTCTGTTATGTCTGTTGTGACCTTTCCTTTTTCATTTCTAATTGAGTTTATTAGAGTCCTTTGCCTTCTAGTTCTTGTCAATCTAGCAAGAAGGTTGTCAATTTTATTTATCTTTCTGAAAAACCAGCTTTTGGTTTTATTGATCTTCTGTATAGTTCTTTTGTTTTCAATTTCATTTAGTTCTGCTTTGATCTTAGTTATTTTTTTCCTTGAGACAGTTTATTAGTTTGTTGATTTTTGAGCTTTCTGTTTTCTGGATGTGAGCATTTAATGCTCTTAGTTTTCCTCTCATGAATGCTTTTACTGTATCTCACAGATTTTGGTAACTTTTGTCCCTGTTATCATTTAGTTTGAAGAATCTTTTGATTTACCTCTCTATCACCTTCTTGACTCATCATAATTCAACAATAGATTGTTTAATTTCCTTGACTTTGTGAAGTGATTAGTGTTTCTGTCGGAATTGAACTCTAATTTTATACCAGCATGATCTGAGAAGATACATGATATAATTTGTAGTCTTTTGAATTTGTTGAGGTCTGATTTGTGGCCTAATATGTGATCAGTTTTGGAGAAAGTTCCATGGGCTGATCAGAAGAATGTATATTTAGCTTTATTTGGATGAAATGTTCTGAAGATGTCTGTTAGACCCTTTTGTTCTTGAACTCTGTTTAAGTCCATTATTTGTTTGCTTATTTTATGTTTGGAAGATCTGTCCTGTTCAGTCAGAATGGTGTTGAAATCCCCGGCTACAATAGTGTTACTGTTTATCATGCTATTTAGATCAAACAGGGTTTCCTTTATGTATTTGGGTGCTCCTGAGTTGGGTGCATAAATATTAAGAATTGTTAAGTCTTCTTGTTGGATTTTTCCTTTTACCATTATATAGTGACCATCTCTGTCTTTCCTTACTTTTGCTATTTTAAAGTTTATGTTATCTGAAATAAGTATAGCTACCCTTGCTTTCTTTTGGCTTACATTTGCCTGGAGAATTCTTTTCCATCCTTTGACCTTGAGCCTGAAAGTATCTCTGTGGTTTAGATGCATTTCCTGTAGACGCTAGATACTTGGCTTGTGAGTTTTTATCCACTCCACCAGTCTATGTCTCTTCAGAGGACAATTCAAACCATTCACCTTGATTGAGTGGATTGATATTTGGGGTATATTTCTGTTGATATTGTTGGATAAATTCATATTGCTTTGTTTTACGCCTCAAACGGTCATGGAATCCAAGTTCTAGACTTTAGCTCTTGAGTTATTTTACTTTGGTGAGTGTGTATTGCACTGTTCAGTGTATAATGCAGGTCTGAGTAGTTCCTGTAGGGAAGGTCTTGTCTTTTCAAATTCCATCAGTGATTGCTTGTCTGAGAAGGTTTTTATTTCTTCCTCATAGATGAACCTTAGTTTTGCTGGGTAGAGAATTCTAGGTTGGCCCTTTTTCTGTTTTAGAAGATTAAAGATAGGTGTCCAGTCTCTTCTGGCTTTTAAAGTTTCAGATGAGAAATGTGCAGTTAGTATGACAGGTTTTCCTTTGTAGGTTATCTGCTTTTTTCATTTTACTGCTTGAAGAATTCCTTCTTTCATCTTACTTTGGTCAGCCGAATAACTACATCACATTGAGTTTTCACAATACCTTTTCACATTAAGTTTACCAGGAATTCTGTGTGCTTCTTGTATCTGCATATGTAGATTTCTGGCCAGGCCAGGCATATTTTCCTCTAGTATTCCATGAAATAAATTTTCTAGCCCTTGTGTATTTTCTTCTTCTCTCTCTTGGTTACATATGATTCTTATATTTGGTGTCTTTACATAATCCCACATTTCTTGTATGTTTTGTTGTTGTCTCTTTTTTCTGTGTTCTTTTTCTTCATCTGATTTTTTTTTAGCACATAGGCATATCTTCAAGCTCTGAGATTCTTTCTAATGTGTCATCCATTCTATTCTTGAGGCTTTCCACTGTGTTTTATAGTTCCTTAAATGTGTCTTTCATTTCCACAATTTCTGCTTTTTTTAAATATATAGTATTTCAGTTTCTTTAGAGAGTTTTTCATAAATTTCCTGTATTGTTCCTATGGCTTCTTTGTGTTGGGTTTCTACTTTATCTTTAATTTCATTGAATTTTCTTACAATCCATATTCAGAATTCTTCCTCTGTCAATTTAATCATATCATGTAAGTTGGTATCCATTGTTGGAGATCGAATATTTTCTTTTGAGGGTTACTTTTCTCTCTGATTTTTCATTTTTCCTGTGTTCTTTCACTGATTCTTTCTCACCAGGCTACTTTTTTGAGGACTGGGGATGCTTGGGCTGGTTTATGGCCTTATCTCCAAGCCCCCAAAGGAACTGTTCTTGACAGTGCTGGGGAGAAGCATGCTGGTTCTTTATTGTCGTTGGAGTATTTTAACCAGTTGGGTTTCCTCTTGCCAATGGAGATTTGTGAGTTTGGTCCCCTTGTGTAAGCTCCCAGGTGGTGAATCACTCTTATGTGTATGATTCTGCTGCTCTCCAATAGTTTGAGATGGAAGACACTGTGTTGAGCTATGGGGTTACCTTCTCTGTTCATTGTAGTTTTCATGTAGGAGCCAATTATCAAGGTATTTTGATGCCTTTGTGTTTGGCTCTGATCCCCCAAATAGGGCATACTAATGCCCCAATCTTTAGGAAACGTGTTGTCGCTCCTGAAGGTTACTTGAACCCTGTTCCCACTTTAGGAGGGGTAAGGGAAACTGGTGCCTGCAAGCCTGAGAGTGTATACTTTTGTGGTTGCTTGATCTGCTGCTAGGGGCGAGCCACTAATATGTTATTCAGGGCTCTTTTGCTACACTTGCGAGGCAGCTCCTGGTGGGGGGGACATCAATTGGTGCCATTGCTGAGGCCTCTGGCCAGGATTTTCCTTCCCAGTCTACAAATCCCAAAGCTGGCAGCAGCATAGGTGCCAAGAGCAAGCCCTAGTGTTATGTTCTTATCAGATGATGAAAGCTAGCCTGCAACAGACTTCCCCCTATTGCTTATTACCAATGCCCTGCAGATTCATGCCAATTGCAGCAAAAAAACAATGTTTCTTGCTTCTCCCTACCTCCAGGGGCAGAGTCTGCCCTGCCGGTGCAAAAATCAGTGGGCTGGAGAAGAGGCATTGCCCGAGACCACTGCACTTCCCAGCCCAGAAACAAGCTTCTCTCATTTCTCCCCACATCCAAGGGTGGAGCCTGCCTGTTGGCATGAAAGTCACCAGGTTGGGGGCGGGTTGCTGCCTGAGACTGTCACCAGATTTGGTTTAGAGCACCAGTGTTGAGGAGACACACTCAATCTTTGCCAACTGACATATGCTTGACTAGCCAAATCTACAATTTTTGGACTATTTTTTAGTTCAAAGGTCCTGTGGATTTTCACCAGTCACATAGAGAAAGTGACTTTTGTCACTTCTCCCGGCCTCTAAGGGCAGAACCTGCCCTGCCAGTGCAAAAGTCACTGTGCTGGGGAAGTGGTGGTGCCCAGAATGGCAATGTGCCAAAGTGTCTCTTAGCTGTGGACCCCCAAAATGGCAGCTGCCCACCCACAGAAAGCCAGCATTGGGGATAACTGCTTGGGAGTCAGCAGGTTCTGGGTTTGGCAGGCTGTCTCAATGAGCCACTGGCTGTCCCCACTGCTTCCCTGTCCCACTGACTCATGTCAGTCCAATAGAGGGTCCTGCACTCTCTGTCCCTCCCTGAGCCAGCCGAATCTTTGGCATTTTCCAGGGGCAGAGCCTCCCTTTCAGCATTCACCTCCTTTGTTCTAGTCCCATTGACCACCAGAGGTGAGGTGCCTGTCTCCAAACTCCCTCCTGCAGTCCCAGAAACTGTCCACTCAGACCAGTCCCTCCCCTGCTCAGTGCAGTCCTAGCACCGAACACTGGGGGGTTCAAAATGTTTCCCACTGTTGTCTCTTCACCACATAGCCTGTCATCCCATGCCACAACTTTGCACTGACTTCAGGAGCTTCCCTGCCTGAGTGGATGTGGAAGTTGGTGGAGGAACAGTCATTCTCCTGTGGTTCAGATCACACTGGTCTGGCTGGCCGGGCGGACATGGTCATCTCACACTCTATTTCCTGTTGCATATCTCCCACTCTCCAGACTTTGTGGTCAAGTCTCCTATTCACCTCTTTTTTTTCCAGTGCTACTTTTCCTGCACTGCTTCTCTGCAGATTCATGATGCTGTTCTTGGGGAGAGCGATCCACTTGTGTGTAGCTGTCCACCTTCTTCACTTCCTACTATGGGAGCAGAGAGCCAGGAGGTCACCACTGATCTGCCATTTTTACCCCCTCCTAAACATTCACATTTAATGTTATTATTTATATTGTTGGATTTACATTTGTCATCTTACTTTTTGTTTTCCATGTACTTCATACCTTTCTTGCTTCTCCATTCCCCCTTTAATGATTTATTTTGCCTTGATTGAATATTTTCTAATGTAGCATTTTAATTTCATTGATGAGTTTTTTCTATGTTTTTGAGTTATTTTTTAGTGGTTGCTCTATGGTTTAGCATATATCTCAGTTTATCAGAATCATCTTTAGATTTATAGTAGCTTAATTCCAATAATATATAGAAATGTTACCCCTGTATAGCTATATTTCCTTTTCTATGATATTTTTGTTATATATATTTTCACTATTGATGCTACAAAGTCAAAAATATAGCGTAAAATGTATTAATTTGTCATCATCTATCATTTCTTCAGCCAAGTATAGCTTTGATCCTACCCATTAACTCTTCAGTTTTATTGACAAATGTATTGCACATATATTACTTCATATATGCTACAGACCAAGTAATATATTATATATGTATTATTTCAGACAATTGATTTTTAAATTAGTTAAGAAAGGACTAAAATATGCATTAATAGTGTCTATTATAATTATAAGTTTAATTAATGGGTACCTTTTGTTTATTCTTTTGTATTTAAATTATCATCTGGGGTCACTTGCTTTTAGCCTGAGGGATAGTCTTTAGTATTTCTTATAAAGCAGGTATCTTACTCCATCTGGGCTGCTATAATAAAATACCATACACTGTGTAGCTTACAAACAACAGAAATTTATTACTCATAGTTTTGGAAGCTGGAAATTCAAAGATCAAGGCATCAGCACATTCCCTGTCTGATGAGGGCTTGTTTTCTCATAGACAGTGCCTTCTCACTGTGTTCTCACATGGTGGAAGGGAGCAGTAATCTCTCTTAGGGTTATTTTATAAGGACACTAATTATATTCATGGTCTAGTCATCTTCCAAAGGCCCTATGTTCTAATATCATCACCTTAGGGGTTAGGATTTCAACATATGGATATTTGGGGGACACAAACATTCACATCATAGTAGCAGGTCTACTATACTAGAAACAAATTCCCTCAGTTTTTGTGCATCTGAAAATTTTTATTTTGCCTCAATTTTTAAATACCTTTGCTGCATATAAGATTGTTGGTAGTGTTTTTTATTGAGTGCTTTGATTATATTATCTCACTGCCTTTTGGCCTTCATTGTTTCTACTGAGACATTAGCTGTTAATCTTATTGTGGTTCCCTTGTAAGTGAAACGTCATTCTTCTCTTGATACTTTCAAAATTTTCTTCTGCTTTTTGATTTTCAGCATTTTTACTATGATATTTCTGTTTGTGAGTCTCTTTGAGTTTATCTTATTCGGAATTTGTTGATCTTGCTGAATAAATTTGAGAAGTTTTCAACTATTATTTCTTTGAATATATTTCTTCTTTCCCTCCTCTCCTTCTGGTACTCCTGTTATGTGCATGTTGATGTGCTCAATACTGTCCCACATTTTCCAATATTTCTCTGAGGTTTTGTTCATTATTTTTCTCTCTGTTCTCCATCTTGCATAATCTCTATTGATTTATCTTCAAGTTTGGTAATTCTTTTCTTTTGGCTAGTTTATGTATACTGTTAAGCCCCTCTAGTGAGTATTTAACTTCAGTTATTGTCATTTTCAAGTTCATTATTTCTATTTGGTTCTCCTTAAAAATTTCTATTTATTAGTATCAACTTTTAAAAAATGTTTAAATTTTTAAATTATTATTTTTGATTAACATTTTCATCATACCTTCCTTTCTTTAATCAAGCTTTTCTTCAGTCATTTATAATGAATACTTTGAAATATTTTCCTCTTAAATCTGAGATCTAGCAATTCCTACAGGAAGTTTCTTTTGCTTTCTTTTTTCCAGTGTGTGCATCACACTTTACTGTTTTTTGCATTCTTTATAATTTGGGTAGGAGGAGGTAGATATATAGCACAGCAACTCTGTTACTGTTCCCCCTATCCCTGAAGCTTGCTATTGTTATTTATTTGTTTGTTTTCTAGTGACTGGCTGAGTTATTTTAGTGGTCTACTTCCCCTTAATCCTCCACAGGGAGTTAAGTCTCTGATGTTGCTCCTCAGTTAGGTGCAGCTTTGGGTGTAATACAGTCACTTGGAGATGACAGTGGTAATGATAAGGCTTTCTTCCACTCCTATCTGATCATGCCCAATTGTTAATCCCGCCAATTGCTGCCCTGTTGTTCTATTGTTTGCAACAATGCTCCAGGCACAAAATTCTTCTACAAATGAATCTGATTAAATTGTGGCTCCTTTTATGGAGTAGTTTCTGTGGTCAGTGTTTGCTATTTATTCTGATTTCAGCAAAGTTACTTCCAGCTTTCTTATTCACTAGTTCTCCCCTTCAACCTAGCCAGTCTACAGTTTAGGCTGTGTCTTCATTAGATCTATAAATCTCTCAAGTCTATTCCCCACAACCTCCAATTATTTTGAGAGTATTCTTAAGTTTAAACTTCTTCATGCTCTTGCAAAGGAGGTCAGTTCATTTGGGTAGCGATTAAGAGCTATCTGTTTTATGGTCTGCTTTTCCACAGAGGCAAATACTCTGAGCCAGGACTCTGGAACTGAGGACAATGGCAAACATCTTTCTGATTGACTACCCTATTTTAAGAGCTGTATGCTCAGTGGTGGGGTTGGGTGATATATGGTAAGTAGCCTATGCCCCACTTGCCTTGCTACTCCTGGGATAAAGCCACCACCTCAAAAGCTTGGGGAAGAGCTATTGGCATCTTAGTATTCTCAGCACATCATGGTCAAGGTAGAGTCTCCATTCCACAAGTGTAGGTTAAACAAAAGAAGGGAACCCCACCTCCAGAATGAACTCTCCCAGACTAAGCCCCAGTAATAAGCATCTGGAAAGCAGGGTGAGAAATACAGAAATCCTGTTTCTCCTCAGTAGAAAGGTCTACTAGGACCTGGGGGAAAAGGAAGTACTGTGTTCTTGGATGCAGCAGTTTCAAGTTGAGTTTTCACCTCACTAAGCTGGAAGGAGGATGAGAGAGAACAGTCTTGGTTCACATACCACAGATTATTCCCTTTCTTAATAAATGCTCATAGATTTTCTTGAATAGATGTTTCCTTATTAGCTCTTTGTGCTTGGGACCATTTCCAGAATCTTTAAATGATTCTTTTTTCAAATAATACACCAGTTTCACTGGGGAGTGGGTCCGTGGTGTTCCTCACACTGTCATGCTAGAAATCAACCTTTTACTCTTGAGTTTTGAGACTTTTTTATGTCAAGGATGAATATGCAAATGTAGAGGATTTTTTCATAGATATATGGGAAAGCCAGAATGTATAGGTGCAAGAAGTGAAATGAAAGTGGAAAGAGAGATTCTGCTTCTTAAGTATAGTAAACTTGCCCACCAATATATGTGGCTCTCACATTTTTCTGAATTAACAGCTCTTCCAATGGGGAAGAGCAAATATGAATTTAGTGAGATTGTGAAGAAAGGAGTGAAAGACATCTCCTTGTGTGTCAAACCCACAACAGAAAGACAGTGGCATAAATTTCTACCTTGCACAATATTCATGTTGCTTTATGAAGTGAAATAAGTAGGTTATAGAATAGTATGTATGGTATGATTATATTTTTAAAATTAAAAAAACTACAATATATAATAATAAATTATATATAAAAATATCAAGAGAGATAGATCGCCCAATATTGACAGTAGTTATCTCTAGGAGTTGAAATTGATTTAATTTTTATTTTATTTTTATTCTATTGCTTTCATTTTTTATTGTTATACAGCAGTGGTTCCCAATCTTTTTGGCATCAGAGACCCATTTCATGGAAGACAATTTTTCCATGGACTGGGGAGGAGGTTAGTTTGGGGATGATTCAAGCACATTACATTTACTATACAGTCAAGCCTCTCTGCTAATGATAATCTATATTTGTAGTTGCTTCCTAGTGCTAACACCACTGCCTCAGCTCCATCTCAGATAATCAGGCATTAGATTCTCATAAGGAGCACACAACCTAGATCCCTCACATGTACAGTTTACAGTAGGGTTCATGCTCCGATAAGAATATAAAGCCACCACTGATCTGACAGGAGGCAGAGCTTATGCGGTGATGGGAGTGATGGAGAGCAGCTGTAAATACAGATGAAGCTTTGCTTGCTTGCCTGCCACTGACATCTTTCTGTGTGGCTGTGGCCTGATTCCTAACAGGCCACAGACCATGACATGTTCATGGCCTGGGGGTTGGGGACTGCAGTTCTACAGTGAACTTGTACTACTTGTACAATTTTTAAAAATGAAAATAGTCTTTCAAAAATACTTAAATCTATATGAGGATACATACAACAGGGGCTGACAGAAGTCTGTTAGAAATAGAAAGGCCCCTAAATACAAGTGAATCCACCTCTTAGTGTCATAATGTAGAAACCAAGGCCAAGAGAGAAAAGACTTGGCTAAGATTAAAATTTTCATGTTTTGACTTCTTGCCCACTTATCTTTCTTACTACCACGTTTAATCAAACAACTAAGTGTAAACCTATTCAAAAAGGGACAGCAGCCACCTGGCATGTCTATACTCACTAGTTCCAAGAAGAAGTCTAGAAATTTATGTTGCATTGCAAAATCCAATGTGAGCTAATCTTGATCCTTACCATAGACCTGCACTGGAAGAATGGACAGCATCTCCTCCTCCTCAGAGGCAACAGAGACCTCAGTGACTACCCAAAATTCATAAAGCAAGTGGGAGGCCCACTTAAGGTCTGAATCCAGCCAGAACACCCTCCTTCAGACATTTAACTGAAAACAGTAATGTCATGAGGATCTCTAGCTTATGCCTCAGGTAATGAATTTGCCAAGACTACATTGTTCATTATTATACTTACAAAGCCAAATTATTGGAAATCTCCTCCTCTGAATGTCTGAGTGAGGTGCATTATCAATCACCTGTTATAAATTATTAAATATAAAGTAAACTGGCTGAAAGCCAGTAGGAATTGCTTCCCTTCTGAGCATGCTGGACAAAGGAGCCCTCATCTTCTCTCAACATACATGCAGGCAAACTAAAGTCGTTTTACCACTGCTCCTTGCCTCCTCCTCATCCAAGTCCCTTTTTGGAATGTGAAAACTGAGCACTTTAGACTTTGACTGAAGGGAAGGAAGGCAGTAAACCAGAATAGGAAACTTTTCTTTGAGGGCACCTAGCATGGTAGTGTGGTATGGTGGAGAATGCACCAGATTTGGGAGCACACGGACTGAGTTTGAATCCCTCCACTGTTAAGCATTGATAGTAGAACCTTAACTAGGTCCTTTCATCTTTCTGAGCCTCAGTGTTTCCTCATCTTAAAACTGGTATAAAATGTGTTTCAAGGAACCATTTCCCACTTGCTTCAATCTGTTTAGTTTCTCTTTTAAATGCACCTTCCTTTTCTTCTTCAAATAATCTGGCACTGGAAATGCTGCCATCTTCTTGGATTGTATGCTTGCTCACACACTCTCAGGCATCTTAGGCTCCAAACCAGTGCTTTGTGGTTTGCAGTCTGCAAACTGCAAATGCAAAGCAGATTTCCGCTGCATACTTACATATCCCAGTGCTTTGCGTGCCTCCAGCAGTTCAGATAGAACACTCCTAATGGATTGTACTGGAGGGTGCGGCTTGCTGCCAGTCACTGAAAGCTTTGTCCACTGGAGACCAGATGGGCTCTAAGGCTGCCAGCTCCTTGGCCCTAGAAAAAGGGACTTGCCAGGAGAAGGCTGATCCCACTGTGGATGTAAGCTACCCTGATCCAGAGGCCCATGGCCGAACAGAAAGAACATTAGACCAGGAATTACATAGTTGTGCAACATGGCCTTGCACAAGTCAGAACCCCTTTCTGGAACACAGTTTTTTTCCTTTTGAAACTGAGGATAATAACCTCTGATCCACCTATTCCACAGGGTAGAATTAAAATAAATCACGAGCATGCATGCTTTATAAGCTTTACTGCTGTGTTTATACACATGTTATCATTATTATTGCAGAGGGATTAATCTACATGCCCACCTCTGAAATTTTGATCTGGTAGAGCCTAGGACAATTTGTTAAACCAGAATCCAGGGACTCCTGGGAAACACAGTGAAGACAACTTTGTAACTGATGATAAACTCTGGACTCTGGAACAAAAAGAGAGGTCAACAATTGAGCCAATTTAGGCAAGGGGGCAATAATTGCTCCAAAAGGGTAGGATGTTCATCCTAAAAAAGTAGAACAAAAAATCCATGTATATAATCTTACAACCAGCGGTCACTTGTCTGTGAAAGATCTTTTATGGCATAACAAAGGATAGTTTTTTGTCTCTAAGGAGCTTCTTTGACACTGAAAAAATGTGGATGCTTTTTGGGGGCCTCCAAGTAACTATGGTCTCATAAACAGGGGCCTGTCCCAAGGCTAGCCTTGAGGACTAAAGTAACTCTGAGTAGGCATCCTTCTCCAGATTGAGGAGCACTTGAGCAGAGCCTGTTTGGCAAAGTCAGCCTCAGAGCTCGAAAACAGAATGGGAAATGAACATCAATAGGCTGCAAGGAAGCTTAAAGAAAAATAAACATAAAACAACCTTATAGCAAGGGCCCAAGAGTGTAGTACTTGGTTCAGAGAGGTTTGAGAAAATAAGAGAAAATTATGGTATAAAGCAAAGTCCAGTGAAGGGAGGCTAGAGGCTGGGATAGGATACTTAAACCCCTAGAAACTGGGCCAGACATAGGCTAGAAAACTATCGTCCTCTACTAATGCTTCCCTTCTCCTCTCCGTAACCTCAGTATCACAGCTCCCTGACTTTGCCTTCAGCCCTGCATTCCCCAAGAGGTTTTGTCTCCATAATGGTCCTGTGAAACAGCACTGTTTAGGATCAGCTACCTTAACATCTTCCTCCTTGTGCCTACCTAAGCCTCAGTTACTTTCCGCAAAGCTTTTGTGTCTACTCTCTCAGGCTCAGTGGATTTCTGCAGGCTTCACCTCTGTACCTCATTTTCAATCATTTTGCTTTTGTCTTTTTTTCCCACTGTACATTTTTATTTATAAGAGGGGAAGGGAGGCCCCAGGAGGAGACAGGATCTGTCCCAAAGGCAACTAGAAAGTCTATGGCAGAGATGGGAAAGAATTGTGGTTCTCTGACTCCTAGTCCTGTATCTCTTCGCCCCATCTTGTTGCCTTTAGCATGCTGCATCTGTCTGTTTACAAATTATCACATGTTTAGCTAATTAAATCAGTCATATATAAGGAGTTAATTTACAATAAATGGTCAGTGATTTTTATGTAAAACATTAAATTATTATTAAATTATGTAAAACATTTCTTTTTTGTTTTTTAAATTTATTTTTTTATTTGTATGTCTTCATGGGGTAAAAGTGCAATTTTGCTACCTTGATATATTGTATTGTAATATAGTCAGAACCTTTAGTGCATCCATCACTGGAACAATGCACATTGTACCCACAAAGCAGTCTGTAAAACATATTTCTACCCAATTATCCAAGCCAGGAACCTGACTCCTTTTTCTCCCCTCAATGCCCTCTTCCCCAACATCTATCTAATCAATCAGTCATTAAATTTTACTTGCTCTCTGCCATAAGTAACTCTGAGATTGTCTCCATCCCCACGTCCAGGCCACCCCTACTTTGTTTGTGACTGTAACAGCCTCCTAACTTGACTCCTTTTGCTTTTGTCTTGATCCCCATCTTCCATGTCACTGTCTCATGTCCAGATTCTCCCTTGCTACTCAGTCCCGAAATTGCTGTGACTATCTGGTGCATGATGTTGGAAAAGATTTTGTGGCCCTATCAGGGCTTACTGAAAGTAAGATAGTGCTTTTTAAGCACACTGTAAGAGAGTGTCATGATTGTGTGCCATTATACATGACTGTATACCAATGGAGTGTGAGGTTGAGGGTTGTGAGGGGCAGTATATGGTATGTGTATTTAATGACTTGGACCAGCCTCTTTGAATAAGTTGTTTGAAATTGTGCTTGGCTTTGATTTTGGCTTATTTTAAATATTAACTTTAGATAACTCCAACCCTTACCCTTGCCCTGAATCATCCCACTACCTTTGGGGCAGCCTGTAAGAAATTGTCCTTGAATACTGAATAAGCTTTCAGGACTCCATGACCCAATCAGTACCAGGATCTTGAGCTTCTGTCTAGGAGGCAGATATTGGGAGAGCAGGGGACAGGTGCAGGGTACAGAGGATAGGAAAGATACAACCAATATGCATTCTCTGGTGCATGTATGTCCAGCCTAGTGCCATGGAGGGACTGATACGATAAACAGAACACAAAATTCCTGCCTTATTCAAACTCGCAGTCTGAATGCCCAGTTTCAAATACCTGTTGGGCCATTTTCAAATCCCATCACAGGAGCAATATTGTTTTTATTTATTTATTAATTTCTTATTTCAGAATACTACAGGGGTAAAAATGTTTTGGTTACAAATATTGCCTTGCACAGCCCGAGTCAGACCTAAAAGCATGCCCATCCCTCAGACAATTTGTACTGCACCCATTAGGTGTGAATTTCCCCAACCCATCCCTCTCTCCTACCTTCCTCACATCAGATGAATACCATTTCCATATGTGCAGATAAATGTTGATCAATTAGTACCATTTTAATGGTGAGTGAATACATGTGGTGCTTGTTTTTTCATTCTTGTGATATTTCACTTAGAAGAATGGGCTCCAGCTCTATCCAGGAAAATACAAGAGGTGCTATATCACCATTGTTTCTTATAGCTGAATAGTACTCCATGGTATACGTATACCACATTTTATTAATCCACTCATGTATTGATGGGCACTTGGGTTGTTTCCACATCTTTGCAATTGTGAATTGTGCTGCTATAAACATTCCAGTGCAGGTGTCTTTTTTATAGAATGTCTTTTTGTCCTTTGGGTAAATGCCCGGCAATGGGATTGTTGGATCAAATGGTAGATCTACTTGTATCTCTTTGAGGTATCTCCATATTGCTTTCCACAGAGGTTGAACTAGTTTGCAGTCCCACCAGCAGTGTAGGAGTGTTCCTATCTCTCTGCATCCACACCAACATTTATTGTTTTGGGACTTTTTGATAAAGGCCATTCTCACTGGAGATAAGTGATATCTCATTGTGGTTTTGATTTACATTTCCCTGATGATTAGAGATGTCGAGCATTTTTTCACATGTTTGTTGGCCATTTTTCTGTCTTCTTTTGAAAAGTTTCTGTTCATGTTCTTTGCCCACTTTTTAATGGGGTTGTTTGATTTTTTTCTTGTTGATTTTCCTGAGTTCTGTATAGATTCTAGTTATCAGCCCTTTAGCAGATATAGTTTGTTTGTTTGTTTCTTTCTTTCTACCTTTGTTTTATTTCAGCATATTATGGAGATACAAATGTTTTAGGTTATGTATATTGCCTTTACTTTCTACCTTTCTTGCTTTTTGCTGAATCTTTCAATTTACTTGAGGAGGTTTTCTTTTATTTTTTTTATTTGTCTCCTGTACATTTGTGTGTTAAAACATTTTTATCATGACTGTTTTAAAACATTTTTCAGATAATTCTAACATCTCTATCATCTATCTTGTCTTGCCATCTACTGACTATCTCTTCATTATATTCTACTTCCTCATGGTTTGTGGTATGATGAGAGATATTTTATTAAAACATGGACACTTTCAGTTATGTTAGGAAACTCTGGATATTATTTTAACCTTATTTAAATTGCATTTGACTGACTTTTCAAAAATTCCACTCTGGCAAGGGAAGTGAGGTTTGCCATGTCATTATTCCTAGGTGAAGGTAGAAGTCCAGGTTCCCTATACAACCTCTGTTGACAGAAGGGCGAGGTTCTTTATTACTGCTGGATGGGGGTCACAAAAAAGTGGCCCAATGTTTAGTAGGCTTATTTGGATTTTGAAGACAACATATTCCTCATTTGGGTATTAGGAACCCAAAAAGCTGCTAAGTTTGAGTGGGTCCCGGAACAAGGGAAAGCTCTGCAACAGGCCCCACAATCTGGTCTGCTACTTGGGCAATATGATCCAGTAGACCCAATGGTGCTTGAAGTATCACTGGCAGATAGTGATATTGTTTGGAGACTTTGGCAGGCCCCTGCAGGTGAATCGCCACTCAGATCCTTAGGATGTCAGAGAAATGTTGGAAAAGTTACCTTCAGATAACTACTCTCTGTTTGAGAAACAGCTTTTGGTTTGCTACTGGACTTTAATAAGGACTGAATGATTAATCATGGGACACTAAGTTACCATGAGACCTGAGCTGCTTATCATGAACTTCGTGTTATCTGACCTACCACAACATAAAATTGGATGTGCACAGCAGCACTCCATCATCAAATGCAAGTGGTATATATGTGATCAGTCTCAAGTACAATCTGAAGGCACAAATAGGTTACATGAAGAAGTGGCCCAAATGCCCATGGCCCCCATTCCTCCTACCTTACCTTCTTTCTCGCAGCCTAAATCTAAGCCTTATGGGAGTTCCCTATAATCAGTTGACAGAGGAAGTAAAAATTAGGGCACGGTTTATAGATGCTCTTCTGCAATATCGTGGCATCATTCAAAAGTGGACATTTCTAGCACTACATTCCCTTTCTGGTATGTACTTGGAGGATGGTGGTGAAGAAATTTCCTCCCAGGGGGAACAATTTCTAGCAGTATACCTGTTCATTCATTTTGCTTGGAAGGAGAAATGGCCGGACATGTGATTATATACTGGTTCATGGGCCATGGCCAATGGCTGGCTGGATGATCAAAGACTTGCAAAAAACATGATTGGAAAGTCTGTAATAAGGAGGTCTGGAAAAGAGGGGTGTGAATAGACCCTTCTGAGTGAATGAAAATCATGAATACATTTGTGTCCCATGTGAACACACACCAAAGGGTAACATAAGCAGAGAAGAATTTTAATAATTAAGTGGATAGGATGGTCCATTCTGTGTATACCAGTCATCCTCTTTCTCCAGACATTTTTGTCATTGCCCAGTGGGCTCATGAACAAAGTGGTAATGGAGGCAGGGATGGAAGTTATTCATGGGCTTAGCAACATGATTTTCCATTTACCAATGCTGAGCTGGCTAAAGCCTCTGCTGAGTACCCAATCTGCCAACACAGAGATCAACACTGAGTCCCCAGTATAACACCATTACCTAGGGTGATCAGCCTGGTGGCAGGTTGATTACATTGAAACTCTTCCATCATGGAAGGAGCAGAATTTTGTTCTTACCTGAATAGACACTCTGGATATGGATTTGTCTTTTCTGCACACAGTGCTTCTACTAAAATTACCATCCATGGACTTACAGAATGGCAGCCACTGTGACAGTATTTGTATTAGCCAGCTCTGGCTCCCATAAGAAAATACTGTATACAGTCACATATCTCTTAACAACAGGGAATACATTCTATGAAATGTGTTTTCAGGTGATTTTGGTGTTGTGCAAACATCATAGAGTATACTTACACAAATCTAGATGGCATAACCTACTATGCACATAGGCTACATGGTATAGCTCATTGCTCCTAGGCTACAAACCTGTACAGCACATTACTATACTGAATACTGTAGGTAATTGTAACACAATAGTAAGTATTTGTGTATCCAAACATATCTAAACATAGAAAAGGTACAGTAAAAATAGTATATTATAATTTTATGGGACCACTATTGTATATTTGGTTTATCATTGACTAAAACATCATTTTGTGGCACTCATTGGCACAACCAATGAATGTGTCAGTTGTCTTAAACAACAGAAATTATTTTCTCACAGTTATGGAGGCTAGAAGTCCCACATCAAGGTCTGACAGAATCAGTTTCTGGTGAGGGCCCTTCTCTGGGCTTGTAGGTGGCCACCATCTCATTATGTGCTCACATGACCTCTTCTTTGTACGCATGTCAGGGTAGTGGGGGAGAGAGAGGGTGCTCTCTGGTGTCTCTTCTTATAAGGACACCAATCCTATCAGATCAAGGGCCCACCTTTATGACCTTATTTAACCTTAATTACTTCCTTACTTAACATATAATCACATTGAAGATTGGGGTTTCAATGTGAATCTTGGGGAACACAATTCAGTTCAAGGCAATACTCCATACAGCTTTGCTTCTAATCAGGGAACTTACTTCACAGCAAATGTAATGTGGCAATGGGCTCATGCTCATAAAATTTATTTGTATTACCATTTTCCCCACCATCCTAAATCAACTGGCTTTTTATAATGGTAGAATGGCCTTTTAAAGACTCACCAGCTAGGTGGTAATACTTTGAAGTGCTGGGGCAAGGTCTCTCAGAAGGCTATATATGCTCTAAATCGGCATCCTGTATAAAGGGCTATTTTTCTCTTAGCCAGGATTCACAGGTTTAGAAATCAAAGGGTGTAATCCTGGCCACTTCAGGCTCCTCATCTCTCTGAATCAATAGGTAAGGAAGGGAGTTACTGTACTGGTGAGGGTGATTAATTGTGATCACCAAGGAAAAATTGAATTAATACTTTACAAAGAAGTTGAAGAAAAATATGTCTGGACTACAGGAGATCCTTTAGCATTTCTTGGTACTACCCTGTGATTAAAGTCAATGAAAAACAAAATTCAGGGTACTAGTGGCCCAGCCCCTTCAGGAATAAAGGTTTGTGTTACCCTACCAGGTAAAGAACCACAACCAGCTGAGATTTGATGAGGGCAAAGGGAATATAGAATGTGTAGTGCAAGAAAGTAGTTATATACCTGACAAGTACAGTGAACAAGTATTCAGGTGATGGGCACACTTATATCCCTGACTCAAGCATTACAAAAGATATCCATGTAACAAAACCATTTGTACCCCCTTAATATTTTGAAATAAAAAAAGAAAGTAGTCATAAACATCAGCAATGACCATGTGACTAGTAACAGAAGTGAGAACTGTAATTAGTATGAATATTCCTTCCTTATTTTGTTATGAATATGTTCTGTGTATATGTATATAGCCATAGTTTAGCTCCACTTATAAGTGAGAATATGTGGCATTTATTTTTCTGTTCCTGAGTTACTTACCTTAGAATAATGGCCTCTAGTTCCATCCAAGTTATTGCAAAAGACATTATTTCATTCTTTTTTACAGATGAGTAGTACTCCCTGGTGTGTGTGTGTGTGTGTGTGCGCGCGTGCGTGTGTGTGTGTGTGTGTGTGTGTGTGTGTGTGTTTAAAATGGTTAGTTTTATGGGCCAACTTAGCTAGGCTATGATGCCCAGTTATTTGATCAAACACCAGTCTAGACAGGGCTGTGGAGGTAATTTTTTAGCTGTGATTAGCATTCACATGTGGACTTTAAGTAAAGCAGATTACTCTCCATAATTTGGGGGGACTCTTTGAGAATTAGAGAAAGTAGAGGAAAAAAACACGACTGGAAGTCAGGAAAAATGTGTTCTGGTCCTAGCTTGACTACTGCGTGACTTTTGGACACATCATTCCTTTCCCTGAGTCTCTGTCACTTTATCTCAAAGATGAGGATAACAATAGCTGCTATGCCTACTTCTCAGGGTCATGTAATAAAAAAATTTAAAGGAATGCAAAAATGCTATAAAAATAATAATTATCAGAAATATACTTGTGGTCTTGGGGAACAGCATTATATATCTAAGAAAATGGGACCATATCTAATATTTTGCTGTGAAGTGCCTGAGAATATTGAAAAGATGGAGAAGAGAGAATACTTTGACAGAAGGATTAAGTTCTAAGGAAATCTAGATGGGGAGAGGATGAAGAGATTAGGAGTTTCTGTACACAGATTTTATAGAGTTATTTTGCTTATAAGAAACCCACTTGTTTCTCCAAACATAGAGGGTTATTTTAAGGCCTTGTATCCAGGAGCCCAGGAAAAACAAATAATTTGGTATTCAGTAATACAGAGAACTATAGAATGGGTCAAAGAAGTTCCAGGGATTTTAAAAAAAGAAGAAGTTCAAGGGACTTTAGTGCTTGAAGGTTATGGCTCCTTACTCTAGTAGTCTTCCATGACTGGAACTCAGCTTCTCAATGATTTCTCCATTCACCTTTCAATTATGGCCAGTTTTATCACCCTCTTCTCTGCCTCCTGGCTTCTGCTTACTTGTGGTTCTATTTCTACATAGCTTAGGCATAAAATGGTCCATCATGGTTTCCTTTGTTTGTCTTTACCTGATAATATTTCAGATTCTAGTCCTACTGCTAATTGTCCCCTGCTCTATATTTCTTAATTTAGCTTCTCAAGAGTTGCCCCAACACATCATTTTTTTGTAGCAGACAATGTCACAGCTCACCGGCAAGTCTACGACTAGCCTAAGATTTCATGAACTTTGCACCCCTAATCTAATAGCTATGGTCACGCATGGGAGAAAAGTTACATGTTCCTTTAGTAAGGTCTGAAGTCATGGCCAGATGTCTATAAGAAATCATGAATGGGAAGACATCAGGATTGACATCTAGTACAAAATGAATAATGTGTATGTAAATTGCCAGTTGGTATTTCTTAGTATAAACCTGTAGGACATTGGGAAAAGAAGGCTTCAAAATCTCAGCAGTTTAGGTTAATCAGAGAACAAAGAAAAAATAATACCATCTGCTTCTTTCTACTAGAAAACAAGTATAGCCCTCTAAGTCCTTCTTCTTTGTGGGCTTCTTTATGACTAAGTGCTTGGGCTTAATCAGCAAGCTCTGGGATTTGTGCCCTCTCAGTCCTCATCCTGCTGGCTCAATAAGTGACTCCTTTATGGCCATTCCTGATATTTTACTGTTACTTTATTATCCAAGTGTCATCTGTTATTTTGCTTGTTAATGATTGAGCTGAGTAATAAGCTTTGTGTCTAAAGCAATGTAGAGCTAACATTAATTTCATGCCTCATTATTAATGGGTTGGTTTTGTCTATAGCCATTTTCCCCTTGAACTATCAGGAGAAAGCTGTTAACCCCTTTGTCAAGCGCTCTCTCCTTCTGCTTGTCACCAACTTGCTTTCCTCTTTCATCTGTATGGGGTAGTATCTTGAATTGCATGCATTAACACTCTTCTTTCTTTACCGTTGTCTCTGTACATGACCACATTGTTGGAAAGTCTTCCAGAAAAAATAATAGCTAGGCAGTCAGCCATTTCCACCCCCAGTTGACTAGCCTGTCAGTCAGCCTGTCAGCTTGAAGTCTCATCAGTTAGAAAGAGAGCTAGGTAGTCTGTCAGCCAGTATAATGATCAGCCAGTAGAACAGTTAGTCAGAATGTCAGACAGTCAGAGAGTCACCAAGCCTGTGTGTCAGTGAATCAGTAGATCAGAAAGTCTATCAGATAGCCTATCAATTATCTATAAGATAGAAAGCAGTAACTAAGCAGTCAGCCCACCAGACTGTTAATCAGAAAGACACCTAGATAGCTTGTCCAACAAACCAATAATAAGTAAGTCAGCCAATCATTCAATTAGTCAGAGAATCAGCAAGTCATCCTATCAGCTAAGTCAGTTTGCCACTTTGTAACTTTGCAATCCAGTCAATCAGAAATTTAGTTAGTACACCAGCTGGGCAGCCAATCAGTAACTCTGTCAGTTAGCCAGTCAACCAACACAGGGGAAAGCTAATATATGGGCCTTTTTTTTCTAACCATAAGGTGGTGCTTATAACAGGCAGGATAAGACAGACATGTCCCATCATGACTCAGGTTACATCTCACATCTTGATTGTCACCGTCTAAGAGATCAGGGTATTTCCAGGACATATAGTACCTTTGTGTAAATTACAAAAAAGCACTTCATTACCCAAGACAAACTGTAAAAAGGAGCAACTTCAGAGATTGATTAGGAAAAGGCACTCCTATTTTTCTTACACAGCCCCAAACCAGGGCCCAAGTCTTGGCTAGCAGAGTGTGGGCTAAATTTCAGCCCCTCTGTTCCTCAGTTGAGTGCCTTTGTGCAGTATACATGGTACAACCATTTTGAAGGTCCTATCAGAAAGACTTTTCATGACACAACTTAAAGGAGTTCCCAGTGTGCTGGATTATCTCTGTCAACTCAATATTACCCAATTCAGAACTTTATTTCTCAAATTTCAGAACTTTCCTATAAGGTTTTAGGTTAGAGTTAGAGTTTGCCAACAAGGGGCACTTACATGAGATTTGGAAAGAGAAGACATTATTCTGTGGAGGTAATTGCAGCCAGACATATAGGCAAATGTTGAGATTTATAACACCTTCCCAATGAGCTCTTAAGATCTACCTGTTTCACTGAGACTAAAATTGTAGGTGGGAACTTCCCTGAGATTCTGGAGAATTTTAGCAGCTTCTTCATGAGCTCTTAAAAACCACCCTCTTCTGTGCTTCAGAATAAAACCATTGTTAGCAGCATACCTTACCTTTGATCTCCAGCTCCTACAACAGTTGTATCATCTAATTCCTGTACTAAAACCTTTCACACCTGGAATCTTTGGAGTGGCTTCTCTTTCCCTGACTAAACTAGTTGATAGACTCAGTCACCCCCAACCAACTTTAATTCCATCATAACACTTCCTTACTACTAATTGATATTTCCTTGTTTATTTTCCAGCTCTGCAACCAGAATTAAAATTTTAAGAAAATAGGAACCTTGTTTGGTTTCAACAGTACAGTTTCCTTTATGTTAAAACAGAGTCCAAAACATAGTAAGCTCTCAGTAAATGTTGTTGGATGACTAAATTAGTAATAGATAAACCCAGAAAATAATTTCTTACATTTGTACAACACATTAGGCTTTATTGTTTTCTAGGCACTTCCCTTCAATTACCTGATTTCATCCACATAGTCATCCTGTGAGCTAGGTTGGGATTACTCTACTCATTTGACAGGTGGGAAAGTTAAGCTTTGCAATGCGTACTCTGAACAATTTCTCTATGTTACTAATAAGTGAGTATCAGAGTTAGAAATTGAACACACACCTCCTGACTCCTACTCTAGTTCTCCTTTGAACTAAAAAGAAATCCCAACCATGGTAATGGGAAGCAGAGTGAGGCCAAGCTTTGTCAGTGGATTGGAGAGCAGGGTAAGGCACTAGAGTCTGACAAACTTGTTGGTGCCTCTGTATCCCTAATTAGCTTAAAACCAAGATCAGAAGAGCCATGTCAAAGCAAAATAGTAAAGTGGGCAGGGGTTTATGTCTTCCCATTGGGTTCCTTGTGCCCAACATCTAGGTCTAACCTTGGCTGCCTGTCTCCACACAGCTACTCTGGGCTTTCCTGCTCTCCACTTGTTTAGACTTTCCCAAACCCTACTTCCACCTTTTCATATGTATGTACTCCCTTTCTTTCAGGGCATACCTGATGGCTCATGTTTTTAGTTGTGCTGATATGCAAAGGGCTCAAAGTATCAACATGCTACCCAAGGTAACGTGCTGGTATTTTAGCTAGAGACAATGCTTTAGATCAAAAGAATAAGCTGAATAGTAAAGCCTCAGAAATTGTTCAAGGCCAGTGGACAAGAGCTTAATATGTGAGGTTTTGTTATATGTTCTATTTAGGGATTTCCCACCATCTTGCAAATTCCTTAAAAAAAAAAATGACATATAGGCAGGCACCTTGGTGAGGAGCTCCAACCTGGAACTGTGGTTCTTGAATACCTGCCTAATGGGCCAGAATGACTTGGGCTTCATCTATTACCTGAGCTTTTCTCAGATTCAGAGGTCAATCACGCATATTTATTGAATATCTCTCATATACCAAACTGGTCCTATGTCCAAAAACTTTCACATACACCATTGTGATAGACTCTGCAAGTTGCCTACTTTCTATTCATTCTCTCCTTCTTTTGTACAGAACTATGATTTTGTTTGAGTAAATAATGCATCCACTTAAAATGCTCCCCTTCGAGACTCCTTGAAACTAGGAGTGGCTATGTGACCCAATGTGGTCAATGAAATATAAGTAAAAGCCCCCTGAGTGAAGCTTCCAGGAAATAATTTTTTTTCACTGATGAAAAGGGATAGGCTCAGCTGGCACTCATCCTGTGCCTTTTGCCCTTCTTCTTTTCATGCCTAGAATGTGATGACAACTTGACAGCACAAGGAAGAAATATACATGCTAAGGATAGGGGGGCCCAAAAGCACAAGAACCTGATCCTTAATGACTTTGTAGAACTACTGTCCTAATGATCCATAGTCGACTTCTGTGCTTTTCTTTAGTAACGTAAATAAAGCCCTTATTTATTTAAGCCACTTTAGGCGAATTTCTGTTACACAAAATTGACACAATCTTAACTGATAAAATCATCTCATTTAGTCTTGCCAACAACAAGTCTTATTATTCCCATTGAACAGTTGGGAAATCAGAGGCTTAGAGAGGTTAAGAAATTTATCTAAATCCCACAGCTAATTTATAAGCAACGGAGCCTGGATCCAAATCTAGATCTGTCTGACTCCAGTTCTTGTGATCTTTCTTCTAAAACATTGTGTGCCAGCTTTCTTAGAAGGATACCCTACTTCTTGATGAGAGGGAGATTGTGTGTGTGTGTGTGTGTGTGTGTGTGTGTGAGAGAGAGAGAGAGAGAGAGAGAGGGGCAACCTTTTGAGAAAAGAATCAATCAGTGTCCCCATCAGGCATTTTCTAAGTTCTTGGTCATATACAAAGAAGAGATATAGATATAGATATAGATATAGATAGATATAGATATATAAATAACCAAGAAATCTTGTTCTTGCCTCCAACAACCTTCTGGTCTGAGATCAATACCACACTCTACACATTCCTCCATTTCTACAGAATTGTCAGACTACTTGTTGTCATTTAGGTATAACATCAATCCATTTACCTATTCATTTAATGAACTTTTATCAGGAATGTTTTCTCAGCTAGACACACCAGAAAAAGAGCTGGACTGAGTCTGAAGACTAACTTACTATACGAGGTCTAGGTTTCAGTCTCCCCATCTTTATAAGCAAGATATTAGACTAGATGATCTCTAAGGGAACTTCTAGCCCTAACAGACTAGGTTCCTTTGAATTAACTCAGGTTTAGCTGAAAAAGTATTTTAGGGCTAGATCATAAGAGATCTTGAATACCTTTTGAAATGTCTGGACTTTTCCCATAGAAAATAAGAAGCTGTGGAAGTTTTTTGATATACTGGGGTAATGCTTCTAAGTTAAAATTGCAGCTTTCAGTTTCCCAGTTGTGTGATCTTAGGCAAATTTATTAACCTCTGTGTGTCTGTCAGTTTCTATAAAACAGGAACAATCGGACTTATGGCATAGCATTCTTAGTAGATTAAAGAGAAATGAACATAAAAAGCCCACAGCACATTGCCTGGGAAATAGAAAATGATTAATCCGTGGCAACCATGATTATTATTGTTAATATTTTTCTGCCTTCTGCCTCCAATACACTCCCTCTATTTTGTAGTCAGGTTATTGAGCCTCCCTTTCTGCTTTTGCTGGCTTAATACAAAGGAAGCAGCTTCCCTTTTTTAAAAGGGAACTGGCAGGGAGGCGGGAGCTGGGGGGGCGAAAGGGGCGGGAGCAGGGGGATATTGGCAAGGAAGCCCAGATTTGGATTAGAAACATCTTCCAGCCTGGCAGAATAACACTGATTGCTCATGGCACCCATTCCCCCTGCTCCCTCCCTGGGGCACAGAGGAGGGGCTGGGCTTGGGAGGCTGCCCAGCTGAGTACGGAGGCAACAGAGGCTCCTCTTCCACTATTGACAGTGGCATCTGCTGCTCACTTCAAGATGGCCACTTGGCTCACCTTTGTTTTCTGCTGAATGACTTTTAACTTTCATTGTCTTTTTTACTCGCTTTGATAGCCTCTCAGCGGCTGCTTCCCTGGGATCTTTCATCATGCAAAAATGCACCAAACAACCGAAATCAAAATCACTGAGATAAAACACCACTTAATGTGTGTGCTTTGTGGAAGATGCTTCATTGATGCCAGGACCATAATAGAATGTCTACGTTCTTTCTGTAAAACCTGTGTTCTGTGTTATCTATAGACCAGCAAGTATTGTCCTGTGATGTCCCCGTTTGCAAAACCATTCTGTTCCTGAATATAAAGTTAGATAAAAATCCTCGATATATCATATACGGATTGCTTCCAGACCTTTTAAAAAATGAAATGAGAAGGGACTTTTATGCAGCTCATCCTTCAGCTGTTGCTGCCAATGGCTCTAATGAAAATAGAGAAGTTGCAGATGAAGATAAGAGAATCATAACTGATGATGACACAATAATTTTTAGACCAGAACAGTTTAATTTGGGAAGTAAACAAAGACAAGGAGAAGTCTAAGGA
>VSMD01110825.1:0-16012 GCA_008750895.1 Mirza zaza
TAAGCCCTAGTGATGGGCATGGCTATGAAAATCAGCCCTAGTGGTGGGTGTGGCTATGAACATAAGCCCTGGTGGTGGGCGTGGCTATGAAAATCAGCCCTAGTGGTGGGCGTGGCTATGAAAATCAGCCCTAGTGATGGGCGTGGCTATGAAAATAAGCCCTAGTGGTGGGTGTGACTATGAAAATAAGCCCTAGTGGTGGGCGTGGCTATGAAAATCAGCCCTGGTGACAGGGGTGGCTGCGCAGCGCATCTGCACAACCCATGCATGTGGTCTCGGATCGGGAAAGAACACGAGCAGCCCTTCTCATCTGCCCCGTGAGAGCTCTAGTGCTCCACAGGAGAGATCGGGGCCGGTGGTTCTAAAGGAAACAGAGTCGCAAGACATTCAGGATGGGATTCGGGGTTTGGAGAGTGAGGATGATGTTCCAGAAGAAGACGACTTCACTCTATGGGAATCACTGTAGATGGTTGTACCGTACTTAAAAAAAAATAACACATGCCCTGAACATGAGCCCTAGGGTGTCTTCTTGAGGAAAAATAAATATAAGACCTTGTCTTATTTTTGGGGAAACACGGTACATCTGCAGTCCCCAACCCCAGGGCTGTGGACTGGTGGCCGGCCCTGGCCTGTTAGGAACCGGGC
This sequence comes from Mirza zaza, assembly GCA_008750895.1. Taxonomy (NCBI): domain Eukaryota; kingdom Metazoa; phylum Chordata; class Mammalia; order Primates; family Cheirogaleidae; genus Mirza; species Mirza zaza. The sequence continues at coordinate 646 of VSMD01110825.1, forward strand.
CGCACAGCAGGAGGTGAGCATCGGGGAACCTAGCCAAGCTTCATCTGTATTTACAGCCGCTCCCCATCTCTCACATCAGCACCTGAGCTCCACCCCCCAGTCAGCTCAGCAGCGGCATTAGATTCTCGTAGGATCTCGAACCCTGCTGTAAACTGCGCATGCGAGGGGTGTAGGTTGCATGCTCCTTATGAGAATCTAATGCCTGCTGATCGGAGGTGGAGCTGAGGCGGTGATGCTAGCGCTGGGGAGCGGCTGCAAATACAGATCCTCATTAGCAGAGATTTTGACTGCACCGTAAATGTCATGTGCTTGAATCATCCCCAAACCAACCCCACCCCAACCCCTGATCTGTGGAAAGACTGTCTTCCATGAAACTGGTCCCAGGTGCCAAAAAAGGTTGGGGACCAGTAATCTACATCACATTTAAAGACAGGCCAAAAAAACCAGATACTCCATTCCATTTTATGGTTTGCTGGGTGTAGAAATTTCAGTTATAGCTCCAGGGACCACGACAGGACCGGAGGAAATCGGGGAGATTGGCCACTTGACACGAGATGAACGAAGACACAGACAGCCCAAAGTCACTCCAGTGCAGTGACAAACTGGCTACAAGAGCTGCAGAAGAGACTGGACAGAGCAGGGGGGTGGGGGCTGGGCAGCAAACAAGCACAGTAGCCCAAGTGGGAATAAAAATCAACCAGAGTTCAGCCTGCCAGGCGAAACACAGGCCATGTCACTGTGCCAAATGCCAAAATCGACACACACCAGTGACACAAAGCATGGTCTCATTAGACTTAGTTTCCAAAAGTTTCCACTTCCTTTTCTGCAAGAAGCATTGCTATTCGCTTGCTTATTCTGCTGCTCATAATACTAGGAGACCAAGGAGACTCTCAGTAACCATGGGAAAGGCTGGATTGACTCATTGCCCCTATTTTCTTCACTGCTGAGAGCACCTTCATTCATTCTCTCATTCAAAAATATATTATCAAGGTTAGTTATCTTTGTCGGGAAATATCCTGAACTAATGAACCTCAGTTTCTTTTCCAGTAAAATAAGGGCAATAGTGTATACCTATTAGGTGGTGTTGAAAATGAAATGAGACAGTGCACATAAAGCACTTAATGGTAAATTGGCACCTAGCGTGCAGGCAATAAAAGTTAGCTATTATTACTGCTGTTGTTATTATTACTATAAGAACCTTGTTTGTTGTTGTTGTTGTTTGAGGCAGAGCCTCACTGTGTGTTGCCCAGGCTACAGTGCCGTGGCCTCAGTCTTGCTCACAGCAACCTCAATCTTCTGGGCTCAAGCAATCCTCCTGCCTCAGCCTCCCGAGTAGCTGGGACTACAGGCATGCGCCACCATGCCCAGCTCATTTTTTTCTCTATATATTTTTAGTTGGCCAATTCATTTGTTTCTATTTTTAGTAGAGACGGGGTCTCGCTCCTGCTCAGGCTGGTTTCAAACTCCTGACCTTGAGCGATCCTCCCGCCTCGGCCTCCCAGAGTGCTAGGATTACAGGCATGAGCCACTGCACCCGGCCAAGAACCTTGTTTTTAACAGATGTTGGTTGAGCTATAAACTTACTGGAGCTATAATCTAGCAAAATTTAATTTTTAGACCAAACATTGTTTATTTATATGCATTTTTCTAGCTTCCTATATAATGCAATGAATCACGTTTTTCCCATTTTTTCCTGAGTCCCATGCAACTGTCTTCTAATTCTCCCAAGTCCAGTAGGGGTGCTGACCTACTTCATAATCAACACCACAGAGGAAAGACACAAGAAAAGTACTAAAGGAGAAGATTTATATTCCTTAGCCTGTGTTGTAGTCAACAGAGGTGAGTCTGTTGAGACATTACCCACAATTCCTGTGGGTCCCAGAGGAGGACCAATGCCACCAGAACTGCTTTTGCAACCTGTCCTCTTTCTTCACGTATCCTTGTTTTGCACTTCACATTCCCTTCTATAAATTCATCTGCTTCTTTCATTTTAACCTAACATACATCAAGCTTTGGTCTCCTCAGCTTAAACCTCTCTCCTCAATTTCAGGGACTTATATGCAACTGCTATAGTCAGGAAATTTACATATCCCAAATGGTTCTTTTTTTTTTGACACAGAGTCTCACTTTGTTGCCCCAGGCTAGAGTGAGTGCCGTGGCGTCAGCCTAGCTCACAGCAACCTCAAACTCCTGGGCTAAGGCGATCCTCCTGCCTCAGCCTCCCGAGTAGCTGGGACTACAGGCATGCACCACCATGCCCGGCTCATTTTTTCTGTGTATATACTAGTTGGCCAACTAATTTCTTTCTATTTATAGTAGAGACGGGGTCTCGCTCTTGCTCAGGCTGGTTTCGAACTCCTGACCTTGAGCAATCCTCCCGCCTCAGCCTCCCAGAGAGCTGCAATAACAGGTGTGAGCCACCGCGCCTGGCCTGAATGCATTTCTTGACATTGCAGTCTCAGAAAACAAGAAGAATGTAAAAAATCATTCTCCATTACTTCAAACTTTCTAAGAATTTATTCTTATAAATAAGAATGTTAAATGTAGGAAACAGTTTTGTCGTCTATCAGAATGAGATACCGCTTGTTTTGTTATGATGTTCAAATGTTCATCGTCTGGCTGTTGAGTGTCACAGTTAAACAAGAAGCTTTCCAGTCTTCAGATTTTTATCCTATGAAAATCTATAGAGGCCGGGCGCGGTGGCTCATGCCTGTAATCCTAGCTCTCTGGGAGGCCGAGGCGGGAGGATCGCTCGAGGTCAGGAGTTCGAAACCAGCCTGAGCAAGAGCGAGACCCCGTCTCTACTATAAATAGAAAGAAATTAATTGGCCAACTAATATAGAGAGAAAAAATTAGCCGGGCATGGTGGCGCACGCCTGTAGTCCCAGCTACTGGGGAGGCTGAGGCAGGAGGATCGCTTGAGCCCAGGAGTCTGAGGTTGCTGTGAGCTAGGCTGACGCCACGGCACTCACTTTAGCCTGGACGACAAAGCGAGACTCTGTCTCAAAAAAATAAGAAAAAAAGAAAATCTATAGAACTCTTCACTTCTACTTAACAGGGGGTCTTCTGAAATGGGAAATTGAGGAAATTGGAAACAGCTTAACAACCCAAAAGAATAATATTTCATAAAACCCTACAGAGTAGAAAGCCAGGTCCGGTGGGGCCGCTGGCTAGGAGTGTCGGGCAAGGTCAGAAAACATTAACTCTTTCAGATCTTCTATCTGCTATTTGCTGGACAGAGTCACTTGTCAGATGTTGCCCAAGTCAAATGAGTGGTCAACCTCACTTTTCGTTTAAAATGTTCTGTCGTTTCTATTTGAATCGGTTGTAGTAGAACTGGGTTCTACAGAACAGATGTGTATTCCTGCTAGACAGTATATGTCCTTGCCTTTACTTTATATTAAGTCTCTAGTCGAATCAACTTGCATTACTTTGCTTCATAAAAATAGCAAAACTATGCTACACATAACAGAAATAAATAAAAGCTCAGTACATTCATGTCTGCATCTGTATTTGACTTGCAAAAAAAAAAAAAGACTGCACAAAATAAAAAATCTTTTGAGGCTCTTTTATTTTTATCATTACTATTCTGTACTGGGCAGATCTGAATACTACATGTTTTCTTCAATTAGAAGTCTGCCAGCAGGCAGATTTATTTTTGGTGCGAAGTCTTACCCTAGATTAAGCCATACATTTCTGAGATCTTGTTAGAAATGACTGAGAGCAAACCCCTAAACTTCTCCCAGACAAAATATTGGCAGTTCTAAACCAAATAACCGCTTTTTTTTTTTTTTTGTCCTGTGTTGAGATTTATTCCAACTGCCAACCATGAAAAGAAAAAGAAAAACATTCCGATGAAGGAGAAAAGAGAGAGAAGCTGATTGGGGTAAATGCAGGTAATCATTGGTTATCTATCAAAAATTGTAAGGTTCATGAATGGTATTTGCTTTATATATACAATCATATGCTATATACATATATATACATGCATCGTATACATAGAACAGTCTCTACACATCTCTTTTTCGTATAAAATAAATTCTTCTCTTCTTTTGTGGGCCTAATGATACAGGTCTACCTATAACCTATGCTAGTTAAGTGCTTGCAAGAGATGATTTTTAAATAAGTAGTTTTGTACACAGAACCACCAGTTAATGCTCATTTTGAATGCTATTGAGTTAAAGGTACGCAGAAATCCTCCGTTCTCCTTTTAAGATGTGTGCACCATGTTTTATATCAGGGAAGTCCCAGGTCTTTGAAATTGTAATCAGCCCAGATTCAGGCCGGGCACAGTGGCTCACGCCTGTAACCCTAGCACTCTGGGAGGCCGAGGCGGGCGGATTGCTCGAGGTCAAGAGTTCGAAACCAGATCCAAATGGGTTCAAATCACAGCTCTGCCCAGCCCTGACTCTATAATCTTGAGCGAATTACTTAACCTCTCTAGCTATCAATTCCTTCCTCTGCAAACAGGAAATGTCTCAGTTGGTTCTGGTTGCTGTAACAGAATCCCATAGACTGACGGAGTTAAACAACAAACATGTACTTCTTCACACTTCTGGCAGCTGGGAGTGCAAGATCAGGGTGCCAGGTACCAGCCTAGTGGCTTTCTTATCAAGGGCTCTCTTCCTGGTTTTGCCTTTCCATGCATGGAAAGAGAGAGAGAAAAAGAGAGAAAGAGAGAGAGAGCAAGCATGCACACAAAAGTGGTCTAATCCTTTTCTCTTCTTCTATGAACACTAAACCCATCATGGGGAAATCCACCCTCTTAATCTCATCTAAACTGAATCACCTCCCAAAGGCGCCATCTCCCAATACCATCCCATTAGGGTTAAGGTTCCAACATAAAAATTTGGGGGGCCATACAAACATGCATTTCCTGCCAGAAAAAACAACCACAATCCGCACAGCACAGCTGAGAGAAGTAAACAAGACAATGTCTTCATAGTGTTCAACACAGCACTTAATGTGTAATCAATGCTCAGCAAGGGTTACTTTTCATTATTATGACACTATTACTATTTACTATTAAACACTGTTGTTGAAACACCATCACTTTGGATTGGAATGTCTGGCCATCGATTCTTTGGTTTGTTTTTTTTTTAAAAAAATTCTGTAACTACCTTAACCATATTCGCCAGAGTGAAGCTTAGCTTAAAAAAATTTTTTTTCAAGTTTTATTTATTTATTTTTTTATTTCAGGATATTATGAGGGTACGAACGTTTTGGTTACATTTTATGTCTTCGCCTCACCCAAGCGAGGATTAGAGGCGTGCCCTTCCCCTCTACAACGCTCACTGCGTCCATTAGTTGTGAGTTTAACCCACTCCCAACCCCCTTAGTCCCTGGAGAATATCACTCCCTTGTGAGCACCAGAGTGTTGATCAGTCAGTGCCAATGTGATGGCGAGTACATGTGGAGCCCATTCTTCCGATCTTGTGATACCTCACTTCAGATAATGGGCTCAAGCTCTATCCAGGAAAATATAAGTGGTGCTAGATCACTGGAGTTTCTTATAATTGAGTAATAGTCCATCGTATACATATACCAAATTTTAATACACAAAGCCCACCAGCTATCTCATCTTCATGACTACTCAGCAACTTTTCTGTTCTTGATATTTCTCACATGTATTAGTGTAATCACTTGTACATGTGTATATATATTCCTGCCACTTGTGATCTATTTATACATATAGAGTATAGTGCACATATAGATTTGCATTTAGATTATCACTGAAAAAGTAGAATCGGGATAATACCCAGGTCTGTTGGACCCTACAATGGCCATCTTCTAACCACGGAATGTGTTTCCTTAGGGGTAAACAAAGGCTTCCCAAGAATACACACAGGCAGAGATGGTTTTAAAGGAATCAATTTCCACATCCCTAATTCCCTCTTTTCCATAATTGCCATCGGAGGCCATATGCAACGTGAAGTTATTAAAGTCATTATGCTATGGGAAGGAAGGTAGTCGCAAAGGTAATGGACTATATGATTTCATTTCTAGCATGTTCTGGAAAAGCAAAACAAGAGGTTTGGAAAGCACATTGGTGGCTTCCAGAGGTTTGGGGTAGGAGTGTGGGTTTGACCACAAGGACAATATGAGAGTATATTTTGGGTGACAGAACTGTTCAGTAACCTGATTCTGTAGCGATTACAAGAATCTGTACATGTGTGAAAATGCAGAACTGTGTACCAGTTCAAAAGTGAATACGATTGTATGTAAATTAAAAAATAAAGCCAGGCTATTTCTTTCAGAAAGCAACTCTGATTTGACTAATAAACTGGACATTGAAGAGACTTAATCAGGTAAATTTTATATAAATTGAATGAATAAAATTGACAGCCCTGAAGTTTTGATAAATATATATTTAAAGCACATGACAACATAAAAAGTATTTTAATAAATAAAAATATTATCTTTTTATTAATATAAAATTAGGAAAGATTGATTAAAATTAATAATATTTAAGCTTTCCTAATCTTTTCTGAAGATATAGGGTTAACCAAAGTGCTTCTAAGTGAAAGAGCGATAAATAGATATTTGATAAATCCTGGTAACTTTTTCAGAAACGTAGAATGCGAACGGCTGTCCTGGCCAGATAACAAACTCATTTGCAAGTAAGGTGCTTTCCAACTGTGTGCTTTCAAAAATGGAAGGAGAATCTAATCAAGTTGTCATCTAGTCATTAAAAATAATTTTAATAAGAGATTATTACTACGTGATTTTTGACACTAAACTGAAAAGCTGTTCAAATAGTTGAATGTCATTATTACAATAAAACAACTTCCATTCCCATGTATTTAATTATGTGAATACGTTTTCAAAGCACTACCATCCAGAAGAAAAAAAATAGGAATAGAATTGTTGCCAAGCCCTGATACAGTCTACACAAATCAGTTTTAAAAGAAAATAAACCAAACCACCTAATATGTCCGGATGTGAATTTCTAATAAATGTCACATTTAAGGTTAATAATTTACTCATAAACATTTTAATAGATATAAACCACAATTTTATGATTAATTAGAAAAGAAATTATTGACACTCAGAGTTTCATGATTGAAGAAAAATTTTTAAAGGATTATTTTCCATTTTTATACATAGTTTTGTTCCAAACATGTATGCTAAGGTGATAAAAATAATCTAAGCATTAAAAAGATATTACATTAGAATGTAATTCTGTGGGAATAGGGAAATAGAAATAAAAGTTCAGGGAGAAAAAGTAGCAATGTAAAATTTGCTAAACGTTACAATAGCAGCTTGTAGGCCAGGGGAGGTGGCTCACGCCTGTAATCCTAGCTCTCTGGGAGGCCGACGTGGGAGGATCGCTCAAGGTCAGGAGTTCGGAACCAGCCTGAGCAACAGCGAGGCCTGTCTCTACTAAAAATAGAAAGAAATCAACTGGCCAACTAAAAATATATAGAAAAAATTAGCCGGGCATGGTGGCGCATGCCTGTAGTCCCAGCTACCCGGGAGGCTGAGGCAGGAGGATCACTTGAGCCCAGGAGTTTGAGGTTGCTGTGAGCTAGGCTGATGCCATGGCACTCTTGCCCAGGCAACAGAGCGAGACTCTGTCTCAGAAAAAAAAAAATAGAATAGCTTGTAATTTTTTAATGTTTATTGAATGTCAAGTCACTATGGCGTTTAACTTCCACTGGACACATTTAAAAGAGTAATATAACAGCTTCATTTTAAAATGTCAATTATTATAATATCCTTTAAATTGCATTATCTGACACTATTTACATTCATGATTAAAATTTTTTTGATATTAACTTAAAATTATACAAGGTATAATTTTTCAAAATCCTTTATTTGAAAGACTGTACAGCACTAAAACACCTTATTACACTGCCTCCCTGATAAGAACTTAGCTCATTTTGTTTAAATGTGTGCAGAGGTTCAGACACAAAATAAACATATGGATTGAGCAGATGATAATGGAGACTTAAAATTACTTTCCGATTGCTGAGCTCAATGCAATTGCAGTTATGAAGATTACAGTGCTATCTGGCATAATGAAGTCACAATTTCAGAAGAGAGTCACAGATTTTGATGTGATGATTTTGAACCATGTATTCGTTTCAGTGGGTGACTCAGAGTTTAGAGTTCAAACTCTAAGATGTCTGAATTATTGGGCAACTAACTGCCTTATCATCATAGCTCAATTCCAGGGGAAACTGATTGAGTTTACAGAGCTATGTCCACTGAAAAGATGTAGATAGTATCCAATCCTGGGAATTTGGGGAGACAAGCATGAAACTTAGCACAAAGTTAGCATTTCTCCTATATGAAAGAAAAAGAAATAGAAATTTTTTCCTCCACTTAGTTCTGCAGAGATGTATCTGCTATGATCAAATTGACCACCATGGGGAATATAACACTAAATACAGAATTAAAATAGATGATATTTTGAATCATACAGGATGTGAATGATTGGCATTCTTTTTGGAGTGATCCAATCTGATTCTTGACCAAAATAGGCTTAGACATGATGATTACATAAATTAAAAAAAAAAAAAATCAGACTTTTGCTGATTGAAATGCCCATATTTTATTATAACCTGTAAGACCACATATTGTGAGACATAATATTGAACAAAATATTTGGGCTCCAGCCACTGAACAAAATAATACTTACAAGAAGCCCAAGGATCAATCTATGATCGACTTATCATTCTCCAAGCCAAGTAGCTAACTTGTAAAGAGAGTAAGAAGAATAAATGCAAATGAGGAAAGGAAATCTCTATATTTCTGTTTCAGGAACTCTAAATTTCTGTGCCACTTCGAGCAAAGCAATATTTGGCACAGCATAGAAATCTAATCTCAAATGATCTATAAACAAGAATTACTGAGCCCAGAGAGAACAGGTAGTAGTTAGGCTCAACAAGAAATCTATTTTATGCTGGTCTGTGGCAGAGCAAAGTCAAAAAACAAGCCAGCAGTTCTCACTGAAAAACAACGGAAATCTACAAGATGAGCAGTTCTCATCATAGATCGAAAGATCTATGTTAGGGACTTTAAATGATTAAAAAAACGTCAAGTTGCAATTCACAGCGCAATGAAATTCAAGTAGCAGAAACGTTGATCGTGAGGTTTCAATTCCATAAGAATCCTTTCCTATCCTTAGCTCTATCCTGTCCAAAGAACAACAACAATACTGATAGCTATTATCTCCCTCATCTGATGTTTGATCCCTCTCCCTAAACATGCCCAGTGCTACAGCCCTACAGACAAGGGCTGGCAGCAGATAACAAGAACTGAGAGGGGATATCATGCAGGCCGATGGAACAGAGTAGCTACAGCCCAGAGAGCAAAACGGAAAGCATTAGGCAAAAAGTCAGAGAGATAACTGGGGCCAGGAAATGCAGGGTAGAACGTCTCCGTTGCATAACTTGAGGAAGCTCTATTTGCATGCAATTTTGCATAGCCGGCATTCCCCTGCAGTTGTGCGATGCAACACTACTGCCCAGAGGGCTCCGACTGGCAGCTTTTGCATGGCAAGAGATGTGATTTCCATTAGAAAACTTGGAAAGGAGAGATGTGAAAGTTTAAAAGATCCCTTTCACTGCTTTGTGGAGAACAAACAGCCTGCAGGGGTGAAATCGGGCAGCAACAAAGCCCATAGTGAGGCCAAAAGGACAATCCTGGCATGAGACAGGAGGAGCCAGGCCAGGCACTGGTTGTGGAGGTAGAGAACCCTGGTTGGACCATGGACGTATTTGGACACAGTGGAGCCACTAGGATTTGCTGGCAGATCAGAGAGAAAGAGAAGAGTCAAAGATGACCCAAGGTTTTTGGTGGGAACAGCTAGAGGAATGAAGTGGTCATTCACTAAGCTGGAAAAGGCTGGGAGAGGAAAAGTTGCAAGGGCCATATCAGATCTGTTTTGTTCATGCTATGTGTGACATGCCTTTCAGGTGCTCACGTGGAGATAAATAGAAGGTAGACCCTGTGTGTGTGTGTGTGTGTGTGTGTGTGTGTGTGTTTGCATGCCACAAGCATACACATGCATGCGGGTTCAGAGTCAGAGGAGAGGTGCAGGCTAGAGACTCACATTTGTAGCTGTCAATGTATGGGTGCTCTTGAAAGCCATGAGCCTGAATTAGGTCTCCAAAAGGGAAGAGATCAAAGGACTAAGCCCTGGGGCATTGCATGTCTAGACGTAAGAGAAATGAGGAGAAAACACCAAAAGAGACTGAAACGAGTGGTCAAAGCAAAAGGAAAACCCTTCACCTGGAGGTGAAGAGAAGAGTTCATCAGGGAGGAAGGAGTGATTAAATGTGGCAAGTACTGCGGGAGGTCAAGAACTACTATGGGATGTATTAATACTGTGTTTCCCCAAAAATAAGACAGGGTCTTATATTTATTTTTCCTCCAGAAGACACCCTAGGGCTTATTTTCAGGGGATGTGTTATTTGTTTTAAGTACGGTACAACCATCTACATTGATTCCAATAGAGTGAAGTCGTCTTCTTCTGGAACATCATCCTCACTCTCCAAACCCCGAATTCCATCCTGAATTTCTTGTGATTCTATTTCCTAGAATTTTTTCTATTTATTTAATCAAAATCTATTTGATTTTTTTAGAACCACTGGCCCCGATCTCTCCTGTGGAGCACTAGAGCTCTCACGGGGCAGATGAGAAGGGCTGCTCGTGTTCTTTCCTGCTCCTCGACGACATGCATGGGTTGTGCAGATGCGCTGCGCAGCCACGCCCATCACTAGGGCTGATTTTCATAGCCACGCCCATCGTTAGGGCTTATTTTCATAGCCACGCCCATCACTGGGGCTTATTTTCATAGCCACGCCCATCACTAGGGCTGATTTTCATAGCCACGCCCATCACTAGGGCTTACTTTCGGGGTAGGGCTTCTTTTGCGCACATGCTTAGAAATCCTGCTAGGGCTTATTTTATGTATAGGTCTTATTTTCCCGGAAACACGGTAGCAAAATAGATAGAGATGCTTGGAGACATGGGAAAAAGTAGCTTTGCTTGAGAGGCAGATGCAAGAACCATGGACTGTGGGTCAGAAGCTTGGGGAAATGAAATAAAATTGGGGATGAAATGTAGATGTAAGACTCATCAGTGTTTTTCTGGCCATAAGCAAGTATGAGATTTCCTGGGGTGGGAGGGTGGAGGGAAATGTACAAAACATTAAGAAAATAAGGCTGAAAATAGAATCCTATGGAATATCAACATTTAAGGCAGAGATCCTCAAACTATGGCCCTAAGGCCACATGCAGCCCACCGAGAACATTTATCCGGCCCGCCAGGTGTTTTGCACCGCTGCCTGTCCTGCTTAGGAGCCGACTCCTCCCGGGCCCGCAGTGCGCATGTGTGGAATGTGCGCCGCACTCTCCAACAGCCTTCCAAAGTTCTGGGGGACAGTGACCTGGGCCCCTGTTTAAAAAGTTTGAGGACCCCTGATTGAAGGTGTTAGTAGAGGACAAGAAAGGAGACTCGGGTGTGTCCAGAGTGGTGGGAAGCAGATCAAAACAGAGCCATATTCTAGAAACCACAGGCAAAGAGAGTGCTGCAGATGAAGGAAAAACCAACAGTTGAACAAAAGGCTTCCATGGCAGTATAGCAAATCCACACTTTCTCCTTCCCAATCCCTCATCTCTTCTCTTACAGGACATTGCACTTACGGGTGGTGGCAGATACTATCAGCTTCAAAGACCGGAGACCCCTCTAGCGGGCTAACTTTGAGCCGTATGTATTATAGTACCCTGTTTCCCAGATTTCCCATGGGATTAAGCTCTAGGAGCCCACCAGGGTCACGCCTTTAATGATGGAAGAAAGAATGTGCTTTTTATAATTTAAAATGATAGATGGTTGAAACCCATAGTTACAGGAAAAATTTGAGGTTCCAGGAAAAAAAAAAATCTCATTTTATTTAAGGCTAGTCATTGTAATGAAAAGTGCAGGGCTAGGTTTTAGGGTTTCCTGATGCTACCTGTACTCATCTGTCTCTGGCCAAGCATGGATACTAAGTACTCAAAGAATTGGTATTGCATTATGTCTCCCAAATGAACGCACGACTCAATTGGAGAAATTCAGACTATGCTTTATCCAGATCCCAAAACTACAGTTTTGCTGCTAATGCACTGAAATGGTTGCTACTGGCAACCAGAGCTGGACGAAGCAAACAAGGTAGCAGAGAAAGGAAGAGGGGAATGAACGGATAGACAACTAAAGTTCTTTCATGACGTGGATGGAGTTCTCTTTAGGTCCACAGAAATACCGTTCGGAAAACTGCTTTCCATATATGATCACAGACAAGGTGGGAAGCTCACAGTGATTGACGGGCCTTGAACTTCAGTCCCCTGAGTTCTCACATCTCAACTAGGGAAACACACAGGAATGTTTATTTTAAGAGCTCTGCAGAACAGTTCTCACATCAGTATCACTTTAGCACGGGGTATTTCCTCCTTTAGGAGACCTGGTATTAACACAAGATAAGAAGGATAAGGCGAACATGTATCCTTCTACATGAGAACAGAGTGTCTTAGGAGTTTCCGCCGATTTAAAGGAGGCTAAGGGAGGAGAAATTGAATTTACAGAGCCATGCATTGGGAAAAGCAGCCGTTACAAGTTGCGGGTTTGGACTCGATTCAGTCTGAAAAGCCATTCGAGAGCTCTTTTGCAGGGGGCTGTAACAGAAGAGATTAATAAGGATTAATAATCAAATCCCACGATGGTCCATTGGATGGAGGAGAGAACCTAGAAGCTGGTTTTAAAATAAGCTAGGAATGACCTCCCCGAATCTCAGTTTCTTAATTTATAAAATAAAGATGATAATAGCTCAGAGATTTATTCTGGAAGCAAAATAAACTAACAGCTGTGAAAGCGCTTTGGAAAAGAAGATAGGGCACATCATGTAAAGGGGGGAATCACTATTTTCTTGGGGGAAATAATCTCACAAATTGGAAGGAGAAGACTGAGACAGGAGTCCATGTTTGGTTATCCCTGATTTCACAAGCTAAGCAGGAAGGTGACGCCCAGCAGAAGTCCACAGTGTTGAATGCTGTCACCAGAACACTTTAGCTCTTCCTCTTTGCCAAGTGGGACCCTTTCCCTGTTAAAATATTCAGGATTCTGTTGGGCGCGGTGGCTTACACCTGTAATCCTAGCAGTCTGGGAGGCCGAGGCGGGAGGATCGCTAGAGCTCAGGAGTTCGAACTGCGTCTCTACTAAAAATAGAGAAATTAGCTGCGAATCACGGAGCGTGCTTGTTTATAGTCTCGGCTACTCGGGAGGCTGCAGCAGGAGGATCACTTGAGCCCAGGAATTTGAGGCTGCAGTGAGCTATGATGATGTCACTGCACTCCAGTCTGGGTGCCTGAGTAAGACTCAGTCTCAAAAAAAAATTGAGGATTTTTTTATGTGATTGACTCCAATCTAGTGCATTGGCTTTTTTTTTTTTTTTTTTTTTTGAGACAGAGTCTCACTCCCTTGCCCGGGCTAGAGTGCCGTGGCGTCACCCTAGCTCACAGCAACCTCCAACTCCTGGGCTCAAGCGATCCTCCTGCCTCAGCCTCCCAAGTATCTGGGACTACAGGCATGCGCCACCATGCCCGGCTAATTTTTTCTATATATATTAGTGGGCCAATTAATTTCTTTCTATTCATACTAGAGACAGGGTCTCACTCTTGCTCAGGCTGGTTTCGAACTCCTGACCTTGAGCGATCCTCCCGCCTCGGCCTCCCAGAGTGCTGGGATTACAGGCGTGAGCCACCTCGCCCAGCCTAGTGCATTGACATTTAACTTGTGTTCCTTGCTTGATAAGGAGTCATAAGACCTGAACCAAGGTCTTTGATAAAACAGGAGGCAGTGGAGAACATGGACAAAACCAGTTAGAACCCAGATGGCCACGAAAAAAGACCTCAAGTTACTCTTTGCATTTATTATACCCTGCTTATGATATATCAGTATACTAAAAATTACTCCCACCGGCCCCATGATAGTTTACAAATGCCATGGCAACTCCCAGAAGTTATACGGTTTAAAAAGGAGAGGAACCCTCTGTTCCAGGAACCTTCCCAGGTTCTTCTTCTCTCTGCTTAACATAAAATTAAATAGAAAGCATAAAATAAGATCCTGGAAACTCACAAAGTGCGACTCTCTGTCACACTGAGAGAGAGCCGCTGACTTGTCTATGGGGTGGTCTCCTTTTTTATTTATTTTCTGGCTTCAATAAACTTGCTTTTGCTTTGCTCTGTCTGCTTGCTCTTCAGCTCTTCCCTGCAAGAAGCCAAGAACCCGCTTGGCCTTCAGGGCCAGATCTCAGGGATCTATTTTCTTTGTATCATCTTTCCCCAGAACCTAATGTAGGGCAAAGAGAGATACTCACCTAGACCCCAAATTAAGGCCATATGGCACCCCATTCTGACCTGACCGATGGATGAGCTTCCCTTTGTCAAATCTGGTTGTTGCTCTGTGAATAACTAACATCTTGATATGCCCTCTGTACATCCTGTGTTTTATACTCCTTCCCTTTCTTACTGACTAGACTGCATGCTCATGCTTATTCTGCTACTGCTACATGTGTCTGACACAAAAGAAGATAGAAATGGAGGATAGAGGCATAAAAAGTCATACAGAAAATAAATAGCAAAGTGACAGATGCAAATCCTAACTTATCCTCCTTACACTAAACGTAAATGAATTCAGCACTACGATAAAAAGGCAGAGATTTGCCTGGTAGGTAAAATACATGATCTAACTGTGTAGTGTATCAGAAACACACTTTATATTCAGAGACACAAATAAGTTGAAAGTTTCAAAATGGTAATTTTTAAATGTATATATGTTTATGTATATTCTGCTGTTTTTTGGTGGAGTGAAGTTTTTTTTTTTTTTTTTTCAGAAAGTGAGAAGCTAATCCTAAAATTCATACAGAAATGCAAGGGAACCAGTATAGCTAAAATAATTCTGAAAAAGTTAAAAGATTCACACATATCAATTTCAAAACTTACTGAAAAGCTATAATAATCAAGAAAGTGGGTAGATAGCTAAGTAGATCAATGAAATAGAATTAAGAGTCCAGAAATAAACTCATGCATCTATGACTAACTGATTTTTTGACCAGGGCACCAAGGCCATTCAATGGAGAAAGAATAGTCTCTTCAACAGTTGGTGCTGGGACAACTAGATTTTCATATGCAAGTGAATGAAATTAGACCCCTACTTCACATGGTACACAAAAATTAATTCAAAATGGATCAGTGACTTCAATACAAGATTATATTAACCAATTATTTTAGACATCAAAATAAAATCACAAACAATGAAAGACAGATAGATTGAACTTCCTGAAAAATTAAAAACTTTTGAACTTCAAAGGACACCATCAAGAAAA